>JABEXW010000206.1:0-132616 GCA_013266185.1 Fusarium sarcochroum
ATATTATCCTAAACTAAGGATAAGTCTTTAAAATCTTGTTTGACTATTATTTGAACTTTGACTAAGTCCTCAAATATACGAATATATCTAAAATACCTACCTAGGTATCAATAGGTAGGTAAGGTAGTAGGTATGAAAACCGTAAGTCTAACAGTTAATAGGCTTCATATGAGCTCAGCCTTGCTAGATTTCATTGGATTTCCAAATGCTTTAGCTCCCCGCAGTGGGGACACCCTAAACGCAAGGCTGCCAAAATTTCCAAAATTTTCTAGATTTCGCTAAGATCTTTGCGCATCGCTTCACTCAAAACATATCTTCCATCGCAAATACTTTGAGATACCCGAGGCCCAATCGGCTTCAAACCAGCGGGACTTTATCTGTTCTGCCTCTCATTAATATCGTTCTTTCTGTCAGACTTTTCGGCGAAGCCCGACAATTACGCAAAGATGGGGGACGCCGCACAGGTGAAGGTCGTCTTCACCACCACTGAGCAAGATTTGGTACTCCCAGAGTCCAAGCAACAATTGCTCGTACCCGCAGGTCAGTTAGCATACATACTTGGCAAAAATCTCACCTTTAGACTGCAATGCTGACAACATTATAGACATCAAGCGTTATGGCCTCTCTCGCATTCTCAACTCCGAGTCTATGCTCGACACATCTTCCCCCGTTCCCCTCGACTTCCTCGCCAACGGCACATTCCTCCGCACCTCTATCGAAGAGTACCTTGCGACCAATGGCCTCTCCTCTGAGTCTACCCTGACTTTGCAGTACGTCCGAAGTCTGCTACCCCCGGTCTACGAGGCGAGTTTTGAGCATGACGATTGGGTCGGCGGCGTGGATATCTTGTCAGCGACTTCACGAGCGGGTATTCTCGCCGGCGATGTGAACATTCCCGAACGAGTTGCTAGTGCTTCTTACGATGGTTTGGTCAGGGTATGGAATCCTTCGGGAGATGCAATCGCAGTGTCTTCTGCTGGTAGAGCTGGTGGCCACACCCAGCGAGTGAACGCCGTCAACTGGATTTCGCAAAAGCAGCTTGCCTCGGCTGGTCTAGATCGCAAGGTTATCGTCTGGGACTACAGCGAATCTGATGATGGTTTCTCTGGCACTCTCAAGTCCAGTATGGAGCTCTGGGGTCATGAGAAGGAGATCAACAGCCTCGACGTCAACGGCGCCACCAAGCGCATCCTCACAGCTTCTTCCGACGGCAAGATCGGTCTCTGGACATCGTCAAAACGCACAGCTCCCCAGGCCGACCCTGAGAGTCTGCCCTCTGCGCACAGCACCAAGCGCGCCAAGCTTGCGGGTGCTGCTAACACCGCCCAGCGTGGTCCTCTCGCCCTGATCCCCGTCCACGACGAGCCTGTCACTGCTGCCGTCTTCCACCCCAACGACGCAACGGTCGCCTACTCAGCATCGAAAGATCACACCCTCCGTACCATCGACTTGACGACTCAGCGTGAGGTTAGCCGACTCACCACAATGCACCCTCTCCTGTCTGCGACGGCTCTTCCCGGCTCATCGCTCATTGCTGCCGGTTCATCGGCCCGACACATTACTCTCCTCGACCCTCGCGAGTCGGCTACTACTACTTCCGCCATGACCCTGCGCGGCCACGCCAACATGGTTGTCTCCCTGGCGGCTTCACCCGAAAACGACTACTCGCTCGTCTCTGGCTCTCACGACAGCACATGTCGTGTGTGGGATTTGCGAAGCGTGCGAATGGGCACCTCGGAAGAGGGCGGCGGCAGCGTCAGCGAACCTGTCTATACCATTGGCCGAGAGTGGCTCAAGGGCAAAAAGCTTCCTCCTGCTGGTGATGGAGCCAAGGTGCTGAGCGTAGCCTGGGATAAGACTTGGGGTATCGTGAGTGGTGGTGAGGACAAGAAGGTCCAGATCAACCGGGGGCGGGATCTGTTTGGATCAGGATCATAGCGTAATGAAGATAGGGATTGAAAAGCGAATATATTCTACAACGGACAATCGATAAGGGTATCCTTCATTCCTGCGTTATCTCCACTGCCACCAAAGACATTCGTCTGTGTGTTAGATCTCATGATATCCATGTACAGTTTTCGCGTATATAGCCAAATTGTTAAGATAAACACTTAACTGCTCCAATTGTCTCAAAAATTCCCGGTATTTCCTATAACTCCTCTTCAGACTCTTCACTCTCATGCACCAAAGCTTGGTACTTGGGCCTCAATAATGTATCTGATGCAAGGTGGGCCAGGACCTCTGTTCTGAGCCTCGTCTTGTCAAATGGCAGCTTTTCGTAGATGACGACATCGAGAATATAGGAGACAACAGTGTTGGTTTTTAGAGGTGGAGTGCGCAGGAGTGCTGCAATAGCCTCTGGCTTGAGATCTTGGTTATCATACCAGACAAAGTAAGTGCGCAGGCTAGACGGTGATACTCTCATGTCTCGGTCTCGCTGCGTCTTGGTACGGTATTTCTGAGCCCGGTCTTCAGCAGCTATGATGCGCGCGTCTCTTGTGCCCAAGGCTTGTTTCTCCGATGTTGTCATGACAGGCTCTGCGGGTTTGATCTGGAGCTTATCCGATTCAGCGTCCACTTCAGTAATTATCTCGGATTCGCCCGAGTCTGAAGTCTCTTCGCTTTCGTCAACATCATCAACCGTTAAAAATCGAATGGGTAGGTTCTTCTCGACAAACTCCGGTCTGGGAGGAGTTGGGTCCAGCTTCTTGCGTTCCTGCTCCAGAACGTGGTATAGCTGTAAACCAACGTATGCATCCGATGCCGAATCTACAAGCAACTGTTAGATGCCATAAAATTACCAGTGTCTCAGGGCTTGTCTTACATGAAATTTGGCGCTCCGACAAGGTAATCATCCAATTGCTTGACCGCACATCATCGCCTTTGAACAAGGGAAGACCGAGCAACTCCCGCGTCTGATCAGCTAGCGATGCCAGAACCTTATTGATCTTGTTCAACTCTCCAGCTTTTGTGAATTTGACGAGTTTGTAGAGATGAGATAGTTCGATAACGCCCTTACTCTCGATAGCGAGGTTGTTCTTTAACCGTGTGCAGTCGCCTTTGATTGCCACGCCAACTTTAGTCACGCTTTCGTCTTCCATGATCTTTTTGAACGCAGGAGCGACAAAGTCGTCCTTAGGGAAAAGAGCAACATGAAACAAGCCTACTCGGCTGGGGCTTGCAATTTGGATGAGGGAGACGTTCTTTCGAGGATTGGAGTCACGTTTGGCCCCAACCCACCACTCCAAGTCAAAACCGATGACTTTCTCGTCTGCGAAATACTTTTGGCAGACATGCTCCATTGTTGTTTTGCTGGTGCAGTAGTGGACCTTAACTTTCTGCTCCTCGCCGTCGCCTAGGACTTGACGATACATTCTGTAAGACCAGAAAGACTCCTGAGAACCCTGTTTGCACTTCCGAGCCGCTTCCCAAAGATCCGGGTCGATGGTGTAGTCCAGAGCAGTCAATGGAGGAGCAGGAGTCTCTGTGGGCTTAGATTCCTGGGTTGAAGCATCGACGAGATTCCCATCTGCGTCTAACGCAACTTGGGTTCCTTCAGAAATAGATTCGTGGGCCGGTAATACCAGCTGATCCTGCTGGTCAAACCATTCTGCTGCATCGCGCTCAAATTCATCATCTTCGCTGAATTCATCAATCTCGGCTTCGGCCTTTGGTGCGGCGTGAGAGCTAGAAGCAGGCGTGTGAACAAAGCGAGATATGTCCAGGAAAGGGTAGCAGGGCTGGTGTTCCGCCTTTGGAGAGAATCTGATGCCAAATGCCGGGTTCCATAGACGATTCTTGATCGTTGGTGACATTGTGGAACTGAACTTTGTTCTTCAAGGGGACCCAAAGGTCAGGAGGGTTTTCAATGGTAAAATAGTAGACATCTAACCTACCTAGTGTAGAGGGAACGACGCGTTCTCTTGGATGGTTCTGATACACTGCCTGCAATGCCCCTCTTCAAACAGAGTCTCATTGGGGTATGTGATGTTTGAAATGTAGCCAGCTTCGGAGAGCCATGGTGGCAAAAGCCCATGACCCTAATAAACACACGCTATGTGGGATTTATAGGCAGCCGCGTTGATAAAGCGATCATTGATTTTGGGCGTTAAGCGGGTGGCTTGGATTGGCGTTGGAGATGGTGGAGGAGTGGAGGAGTGGTTCCAGATGGCTTAGTCACCATCGCGAATTCACGTGGGGACGTGCTCTATATTCACACACCTGTGACCCTTGCACCGCCATGATCCATCCCACTTTGCGACGACTTTGACGACCTCAGCCCAACCGTAAGAGACCCTTGGCCGTTGATAACGAAAATTTGTCTAAAAGGGGTAACAGATTTATTAGGCAGTTATCTATCTCGACTCAAGAGGCCTTACACACCGTCAAGTCGACGCCACACAACTCATCACAATGGCTTCCCAACTGCTACCCCTCGGTGAGTTGCTCACATAGCCACAACAGCTTTATCTCATGATAGATGCTAACTTTAGTACTCAGAGCTCATCGACAAGTGTGTCGGGTCGAGGATCTGGGTCATCATGAAGGGCGACAAGGGTGAGAGGCCCCTTTTAATTCGACAAACCGTTGTACTGATGAGTTGGCAGAATTCAGTGGAACTCTCCTCGGCTTCGATGACTACGTCAGTGAGTAATTTGCGTCCTTTTCAATGTAATTTTTTATACTAATCACTGCAATAGACATGGTTTTGGAAGATGTGACCGAGTTGTAAGAGACAGCCCTCCCTAATTGTGAGGCCCTGAGCATCGGCTAACTGGACAGTGACTACTCGGGTAACCACACCAAGCTTGCCAAGATTCTTTTGAATGGTAACAACATTTGCATGGTGCGTTAGTTATTGCCTTATCTGATACATCTGCTGATCGCTGTTGAATAGTTGATTCCCGGTGGCGAGGGTCCAGAGGGAGCTGCTTGAGATTGACAATGACAGGCAAACAAATACAGCAAAAGCCTCTCAACCAAGTCTCATTACGAGCGCAGAACACCCACAAATGGGAATTCACCTCGCGCCGCATCTCTTAAATTGTGATGTCACAAAATGCACGTCGAAAAGCAAACCGGGGCCGTGGTGTGCGGTTCAGAAGAGATAGAGTCTTAATATTGAGCTCGTTCCAGTTTATATCTGGTATAAAAACAGTAATCTGCAGCCCCCAAACGCCGACCGCCCATGATGCCTGTCCGTTTTGAATGATCCTTCATGTGATCGTGATGATGAGAGGCGGAACTTAGTGGCCATTCTGCATATTGCCCTGCTCACCAGTGTTGGTGATACGTCTCAGCTCCCATTCGCGAGTGAACTCCTGGTGCAGCATCTCGAGTTGATTGATCAGTTTCTCGCAGACCGAAGTAAAGACATCACGCGGCGTGATAGTCCCGTCTGTCTGTACACGGATGAATAGCTCAGGGACGTTAGGGTGGGCAACTGCAAATGAGGTTAGCATAATGACAACTCAGAATGAGCGTAACACTTACTCTTGTATCCAGCCATGTAAACGTTAGGGTGTGCCTTGAGATGCTCGGCAAGGAGGTTGCCAAGAGTGTGATCTTCCTTCATAAGAACGAAGTCGGAGGTGTTGGACATTCCTTGGAGGTAGTGTGAGCTTGCGGGCACGATCGCGACACCTATTGGGAGAGTACTTACCAGAGAAGACCTTCTCCTCGATCTTCTTCTCACCCTCTCCGAGCAGGAAGAGCTCGAAACTGTGGAGTGTCAGTTTATGTACGATTCGAGCAGCTGAAAGTAACGTAACGGGTCGTCTTGGAGGTTGAAGTGTTTGGGGTTAACACCAGCCATAGTGAGGATAGTTTGATAAAAAGACAGTTGGGTACACTATGGGCTTTGAGGTGTTGAAGATGTTTTGATCCTGAGAAAAGGCGAATACTTTGAGGGAATGGGGAGAATCCAGGCGTTGTTTTGGCGGCAGGTGCTTCCCACTGGCAAAGCGAACGAGGACAGCCAATGGGGAACGAGAGCCAGAGGAGAACAAGCAGATCTAGGAGAACAACTTTCAAGTTGATTCATGTGAAATAGTCTTATGCAGAAGAATACATCATACTTGATGATAACCTCGACTAACATGGTGTGTGTAAGAGGTGCTGTAGGCGAATTGACTGAATATCAACCTATATCTCAAGCTGACGACTTGCCAGGCAATAACAACTTTGTCATATTAAGGATCATTCCATTACACTCGAATATCTATAGAATGTTCACTTGACAAAAGTTTTTGGCTAGTTGAACATTCCACCCGATACTCTGCGATATACCAAGACCAAGGGGAACCGTCCATCAGCTGGCTGGGTCGTCCCTCTCTTTTGATACTGGGTTTACGAGAAGACTAGGGGACATGAAACCTCGAAAGAAGAAGAGAGACCCTAAAAGGAGTAGACTTACCGATCGGGCGCGTTCATTTTCGGTTCTTGACTTGGGTGTTAGATGATTTGGCGTTTGGCGGTAAAGTGGCGATCGTTGCAAAAGCCCAGAGTCGACCACAGTTCGTGTTCGGTATCGTCCAAGTCACTCGGTAAGTAGAAATGAAATCAGATGATAATTCCAGCGATATTCTCTCCAAAAAATACCCAAAAAAGAGTGTTATTTTGATCAATAGAAGCCAGATGGGAATAAAGCAAGATGGTGCAGGATGGCAGCCTCCAGAAGCTCAAGCTTCTGAACGCGACAAAAGGCTAATGGTCGGCTAAATCTGCACAGCCATTCACGAACTCACTTTCATGAGCTTCAGCCCAATTGCTCTGCCAGCGCATCATTTTACACTTTCTCAGGATACATGCATTAACTTTCGTTGTTGCAGGCTCAGCAATGAAAACCTTTCACAATGCCGCGCATTCAGCCGTCTCTGTTACGGCGTGCTAATCGCCTGTCGCCGCACCTTGCAAGCCTTCTCCCCGCCTGCCGAGACCTGGCGTCGGCCCAGAATGAGCTGCGATGGATTAAGAACCATGTTGACGAAACTTGGTCACAACAAAAATCATGGCATCTAGACAACCTATGTCGAAAGAGAGGACGCGGCATGCCTCTCCAGTATGTCCTTGGTTCTCAGCCGTTTGGCTCCCTCGACATCAAATGTAAACCAGGTGTTTTGATACCCAGGCCAGAAACCGAAGCATATACCTTTCACCTAGCGAATCTCGTCAAATCGGGGGAGTTATTAGGCCACCAAGTAAGGGAAGGTGATGGCGGGATTAACTTGATCGACTTCTGCACTGGGACTGGTTGTATTCCTCTCGGCTTCTATTCATCCCTCCAGCATTCGATTGAACACTTAAATGTAAAAGGCGTGGATATCTCACCTGTAGCACTTCGACTTGCGCAGGAGAATATTGCACGGAACATCAAGCTCCAGACATTGGTCGAACCGACCCAGCATAAGAGGCTCGATATTACAAGAGCAGACGTTTTTAGCGACGTCGACATGCAACAACTCGCAGTTACTCCCTGGGATATCCTCGTATCTAACCCACCATACATCTCAGAAGATGTCTGGAATCACGGCCGCGGGCAGCTTGGATATTCTGTCCGCAAATACGAGCCACGCCTTGCATTGGTACCTAGTTACGACCTGCCTCGTGTAAATGGGTGCAATCCTGCCGATGTCTTTTACTCTCGGCTTTTGGACATCTCGAATCTCCTAAAGCCGAAGGTGGTACTTTTCGAAATTGGCGACGAGAACCAGGCCCGCCGCGTATTACAACTTTACTTTGCCCATCCAATTGCTCAAAACTCACAGGCTGAAGTTTGGCGTGACTGGCCTGATTTGGAGGAAACGGAGGGTTCAGAGTTTGTTGTGGATATCGAGGAATCAGAGGGTGAGAGGCGTCGGGTTCCAGCGAAAGGTGACGGGCTCATACGATCTATTTTAATTCGCAACTTGGCCTCGGAGTTCAAGAAAGATCCGGAATAAAGGCATAATTGCTCTATGCTATGACGTTACTGGGTCTTATGATGATTTAAAGATATGCTATAGCCTAAACTCTGAAGAGTCTTTGATGAGGTCGGTCCAGCACCTATGCTTTTTGATGATGCTGCAATTAGTGATCTTGATTGAATTATTTGGCAGAGGAAGTCCAGACTCTTATTGAGCCCCACTAGCTTGGATGAGTCGCAATAGCAAATTAGAGTCCAGCTTATCTCTTGCCAACTCGAGCATTGGTCAAAGATTCTATGATACTTGCATTGAATACTATTACCATGTGAGAGTCACGACAAAGTCTGTGCAAATTGCCACCACAAGTGTGGATATTCGGTCTATGACCAGCCGACGAGAGGAAGAGACTAGACAGTCATTACTCAGCCAAGGGCGGCACAATTATCCTCAACAGAAGTAACAATCCCTATATCCTTTCACTTCGATATCAGATTGAATTTAAGGATCTTTTAGTTAAGGCACCAACTCAGTGACGTGCGATCTCATCCGGAGGTTGAGAGAAGACGCGATTTGGCCCACATCAGCCAATCCCGGAGGGTGCTCAGTGGTCCCCGACGACTTCCGAGACACGTGACCGATCAATTTTCGAGCTAGCAACTCCCATAGACTCATCACCAGAAGATTCCACTTGGTGGTGTCATCAACATAACCAAACCCATCCATTGGCGCTGGAACCCCGAGTTCTCGCTATATACGAGCGTATTTCGGTTCGAAAGATCAATCGACAGCCTTTTGGCTTGAGTCGTGCTGCCCCATGACATAGCACGGCGCTTCAACTTACCCATACCTATCTACAACCCCGGTGGTTCCGCACTTGCGCCAGCTCCCGTTGCCCGCCATGTCGAGATTTCTAAGACAATCGAGCCAGCTCGCGCGAGCGACAAGACTATCATCACAGCCCGCATTACGGTTATGTGCACGACCGTCAATCCTCACCCGGTCGGTCCCCGCCAAGACGTCCGCCGCATTCGCCATTCGAGCTAGGACATATTCTTCGCAACCCCCGCCACCCGGCAATGACCCCCGAACAAACCCCGATAGAGACAATGAACATGGAAGCAAGCCTTCAAATCAACAGAATGCAAAGGATGGTGCTGAGGAAGGCAAGTCTGAGGCACCGAAGCCGCCACCTCTGCCCGAAGGTTGGATTCACCTGAACAAGGAGGAGATTGCCCACCTCGAGGAATTCACCAGCAGGCTCCCAGAGGCCCAAAAGCCAGTGGCAAAGGATATTCTGCAGAAACTTCAGATCTCTGGTGCACCTGCTGAGACCCGCGACCTTCTTCAGAAGCAACGTCAGAACGGCAACCTTTCAATCTTGGACAAGGGTAGGCTCATGCGATGTGTGTATATGGTCACGGAGCGGATAGTTGAGCTGGAGGATAATCAGGACAACAAGGATGGATCATTCTCGTCCTTCCGTATGGACAAGGAGTCCAAGACACAAGATGGCAAGAGCCAGCAGGACGGCGACGGCAAGTCGAAGCAGCAACAGGGTGGCAAGCCTAAGAACGAGCGCAGCGGCTGGCTCGAGGCTGTTCAGACTGGTATCGCTATCGGTGTTACTGTCTGGATTGCGGAACTTTTCGCCAACCCCTTTTCTGAGAAGGAGATCACCTGGCAGGAGATGCGAAAGGCCTTCCTTGACAAGGGTCTGGTTCAGAAGCTGGTTGTCATCAACGGCTCCCAGGTCCGTGTCGAGCTTCACCCATCTGCGACCGGGACTACTGGCGAGGGTGGTCAGCCAGCGAGAAAGACCTACGTTTTCTCCATTGGATCTGTCGAGTCCTTCGAGCGAAAGCTGGAAGAGGCGCAAGATCAATTGGGCATCCCGCCCTCTGAGAGAATACCTGTTAGCTACGAGGCTGGCGGTGGCACCGTTGGTAACCTCCTCCTCGCCTTTGGCCCTACACTGCTCTTCATCGGTCTGATCCTGTGGACTCAACGGTCGATGGGTGGACGAGGTGGTGCTGGTGGAGGCATGTTCAACTTTGGCAAGAGCAAGGCCAAGAAGTTCAACGCTGAGAGCGCTGTCAAGGTCAAGTTCTCAGACGTTGCTGGACTTGAGGAGGCAAAGACTGAGATTATGGAGTTTGTGAGCTTCCTGAAGCAGCCCGAGAAGTTTGAAAAGCTGGGTGCCAAGATCCCTCGAGGTGCCATTCTCGCTGGTCCTCCTGGTACTGGTAAGACATTGCTTGCCAAGGCCACAGCTGGCGAGTCTGGAGTGCCCTTCTTCAGTGTGAGCGGTTCCGAATTCGTGGAGATGTTCGTGGGTGTCGGTCCCTCTCGTGTGCGAGACCTGTTTGCCGAGGGTCGCAAGAACGCGCCCTGTATCATCTTTATTGATGAAATCGACGCAATTGGTCGTGCACGACAGGAAAGTGGCCGAGGTTTCGGCGGCAACGACGAGCGAGAAGCCACTCTCAACCAGATTCTCACTGAGATGGACGGTTTCAACACTCGCGAGCAGGTCGTTGTTCTTGCTGGTACTAACCGAGCAGACATGCTCGACAAGGCCTTGATGCGACCTGGACGATTCGATCGACACATCTTCATTGACCGACCCACGATGAAGGGCCGACAGGAGATCTTCAAGGTGTACCTCAACAAGATTGTGACAAATGAGGATCACGAGTTCCTGGTTGGTCGTCTCGCCACTCTCACCCCTGGCTTCTCCGGTGCCGACATTGCCAATGTCGTCAACGAGGCTGCTCTTATTGGTATGTTTTCATCTACGATACTTACATGCAATTTTACTGACATGAACCAGCTGCCCGAGGCAATGCCGATGAGGTCAAGATGGACCACTTCGAGCGGGCCATCGAGCGAGTGATCGGTGGTCTGGAGCGCAAGTCCCTTGTCCTCAAGCCGGAGGAGAAGAAGACTGTCGCCTACCACGAGGCCGGCCACGCCATCTGTGGATGGTTCTTGGAGCATGCGGACCCTCTTCTCAAGGTCTCTATTATCCCCCGTGGTCAGGGTGCTTTGGGTTATGCCCAGTACCTGCCTCAGGACGCCTACCTGATGAACACCAACCAGCTTATGGACCGAATGGCCATGACGATGGGTGGTCGTGTTTCTGAGGAGCTTCACTTCCCCACTGTGACAACAGGCGCCAGCGATGACTTCAAGAAGGTCTCCCAAATGGCACGGAACATGGTGACCCAATGGGGTATGTCCGAGAAGGTGGGCCCTGTGCACTTCGAGAACGACCCCAACCGCATGCAGAAGCCGTTCGCCGAATCTACCGCCCAGCAAATCGATCAGGAGGTGTCCCGAATCGTGGACGCAGCTTACCAGCGCTGCCGCGACCTTCTGACGTCGAAGAAGGATGAGGTTGGTCTGATTGCACAGGAGTTGCTTAAGAAGGAGGTTCTTGTGCGAGACGACATGGTTCGCATCCTTGGCAAGCGACCTTTCGGTGACAACGAGGACTTTGAGAAGTACTTTGGTGGTGGCAAGGAAGAGAGCATACCCCCACCATTCCCCGAGGAGACAGATTCGCCTAAGGACCCTCCGGCCCCGGCCCCAGCTTTCAAGAAGCTCGAGTAAAGTCAGATAGACTAGTTACCCGTGCACACGGTTAGCAAAGGCAGTTGACGCGGCAGGATCAGCTGGCATGGGTCACGCTCACTGCTGTGCCTGCTGAACAGGAGAAGGAATCCCGGAGACCTTGAGGCAGAGCGAGGATTGGCTGTGACAGCAACCCGAGATCCGGGGTGAAGGAGCTGGGGATGAGGCTTAAAGTCCGGAGCCGAGGATTCTGGTGACGAAACAGTACGATAATCTGTGGGGGAAGACAGGACGGGCTCGGCGCGGTCACAGCAGGCGCAAAAGCGGCACTCAACTCTACCACACACTTGATCAGTTCCTTTGGATGTTTAATGCATTTTCAGCAAAACCCGTCACATCACACATATCACACCATCATCATTATCAAAGTTGGGAGCCTGGAGGATAAGAGGCCAACATCAACTGTGTAACACTGTATTTTAGGTGATAGGATTGTAAAATACCTTGATGACTCTCGATTGGCGTGACATTGCCTCCGTACTGTGAAGTGAATCAATACTGTAGCTGGATGAGGTTATATCCGGTACCTAACTGATGTCACACAACAGGCTATCCGAGACAACCAGCCTTGTTTGACAGGAACCTAAAGAGCAAATAGAAGCAAAGCATGGATACCCCGGTGAAACCTGGCACATTGTCTCGAATTGACGGTCAAGCTGCCGTCGATATCATCTTAAAAATCTCGGGGTTATAAGTTGGCCGATGGTCGGGATATTACACGCTGATTGGTCGAGAAAGTTCCCTCGCTCGCCGAGGTTAAGAGGCTCTGCTGTTGTGGTGGACGTTTTGGGAGCCATGACATGTGTAGGAATGAGTAATGAATCCTTTTTCCCTCTAAAGAAGTCAAGGGTTTATTGTACCCCGGCCTGACAGGCTTCGAGAAAAGGTTCCGTGCATCTTGACAGGGAGTGGCTTAGATGTCTACAAGGGCAACCAACAGTGGTATGCCATCTCTACTTTATTGTGTCAAATTCAAGATTTGCAACTCTTTTTTCTTAAGAAGATAAATAGGTAATCGTGGCTTTGTAGATATCAGCCTACTGTGTTGTTCCCGTGATGCTTAATTAAGCATATAATTCACCCCACGGATGAAATCTTGTCCCTTTGCCCGGAAATAACTGCTACCTTGGTAAATACTAAAGCATGCATATCATTCAATTGCTGCTCGTTTATTGGATACTAAAGTATCGGGATGGCATCACTGCTATAGGTATCTATCTACCTTAGACGCTGTTACATCACCAGAAGCGACTCCCACTCGACATTAGCCGCGCCGGGTGCAAGTGATTTTTTTACCATGTGCAACTTGTATTTTTCTCTTTCTTCCTTCATCGACCCTTGTCGCCTCCTCTGTTTTCTCCGTCCAAGGCTTTTTATCACTTTTGCGTCCAATCATTCATCTTCTTCCTATGTCTTTTTTTATATCTTGCCTTAGGTATTCTTTGGTAAGCGACTAGGACAGGGATGTCTGGGTGTTGAGGTGGAGTATTGTCCATCATCCACTCTCTCCGGACGGCCTAAGACCCTTGCAGCGGTGACATTCTTGGCCGATTTTGTTCTTATATACATAAACTTGTTGTTTTCCGCTCTTTTTTTTGGATTGTCGACTTTATTTATATAACGCTGGGCGTATCGGGTCGAGTTTTGGTTGAAGTATCGTCCGACTTCTTCTGAGTACACCGCTCGTTAATCGACTACTACAACAACCTCTCCCCAAAACACCAAACACCAAAAACTTCTCTATCTCTTTTTAAGAAACCATTATGGCTTCTACTTCAGCAGGACAGGAGAGGAAACCTCCTGTCTCCAACACTCATAATGATACAGCCTCGCATCGTGGCAAAAGAGAAGCTTGGTGGAAGATTCATTTCTTTCGTGGGATGATAAACGATATCCGTCGACGACTACCCTATTACGTGAACGACTGGACCGACGCATGGGATTATCGTGTTGTGCCTGCTACAGTCTACATGTACTTTGCCAAGTGAGTCTTTTTCTTTCATTCTGTACATTTTGCTCGATGTGAAAACTTCATTTGAAGGCGAACCCATGACGTTTAGATGAACGCATAACTGACTCGCTCTTCACCACCAGTATCTTACCTGCTCTCGCCTTTTCTCTCGACATGTTCCAAAAGACGGGATCAAACTATGGCGTCAACGAAGTTTTGCTGGCGTCTGTGCTAGGGGCTATTGTCTTCTCCTTGTTTGCTGCGCAACCGCTTGTTATTGTGGGCGTGACGGGTAATTTGACCTATGTCCACCTTCAAAGAATTGCCTATCTAACTATTCGATCCTAGGCCCAATTACTGTCTTTAATTAGTAAGACCTACGCTATTCATGGGATTTCAGGTTGGAGAAAGCTAACCGGTTCGTTTGTAGCACCGTCTATGATATCATGAAACCAACTGGTGTCGACTACATGGGCTTCATGTGCTGGATCGGCATGTAAGTTGCCTTACTCCAACACAGACAGTACCTTGTATTCTATGAGATATGAGACTAACCTTGATAGTTGGGCGCTCATCCTCCACTGGATCCTCGCCGTCACAAACTCCTGCAACTGGCTTCGATGGGTTACACGTTTCCCCTGCGACATCTTCGGCTTCTATGTCGCTTTCATCTACCTCCAAAAGGGCATCCAAGTCCTTGAGCATATCGGGAGAGGCCAAGACTTTTACCTCTCCATCGTCGCAGCTCTTCTCGTCTTCATGGTCGCCTATATCTGCGGCGAACTTGGCTCTAGTAGTCTCTTCCGCCACCCCTTGCGTGTCTTTCTCAAGGATTACGGCACACCCTTGACCATCATCTTCTTCACGGGATTTGTCCACTTTGGCCGTATGCGTGAGGTCGACCTCGAAGTCTTGCCGACTGGTATCGCCTTTGAGCCGACCAGTGGCCGAGATTGGCTTGTTAACTTTTGGGATATGAAGGTAGGAGACATCTTTTTGGCCCTGCCTTTTGCGATTCTCCTGACCATTCTCTTTTGGTTCGATCATAACGGTATGTTATTTACCCTTTATGTCTGTATTTGAAAGCACTCACTGATAGAACTAGTCTCATCACTCATCGCCCAAGGCAGTGAATTCCCTCTCCGCAAACCTGCCGGTTTCCACTGGGATATCTTCCTCCTCGGTTTAACGACTGGTGTCGCTGGAATTCTCGGGCTACCATTCCCCAACGGCCTCATCCCACAAGCCCCTTTCCACACCGAGTCTCTTTGTGTCACCAAAGCTGTCAAGGAAGACGACGAGGACGGGAACCCTCGAGACGGCGGTTACTCATTTGAGGCCACACACGTTGTCGAGCAGCGTTTCTCAAACTTTGCACAGGGTCTTCTCACTCTGGGCACCATGACCGGCCCCCTTCTGGTGGTCCTTCATCTCATCCCCCACGGCGTCCTCGCAGGCCTCTTCTTTGTCATGGGCGTCCAGGCTCTCGAGGGCAACGGCATCACCGCGAAGCTTGTCTTCCTTGCCCGTGACCGTGCCCTTACGCCCTCAGCCAGCCCTTTACTCCAAATCCGCCGCCGCTCCGCAATCTGGTACTTTGTCCTGATCGAGCTCATCGGCTTTGGCGCAACCTTTGCCATCACACAAACCGTCGCCGCTGTAGGCTTTCCCGTCATCATCTTTGCTCTTATCCCAGTTCGTGCCCTGCTACTCCCCCGCATCTTCTCCCCCGAAGAGCTCTCGGCTCTCGATGAGCCCACCGCTTCCGAGTTCATTATGGAGGGCATCGGCGGCTCTTGGGGCGGCAAGGACGCCGAGGAGCAAGACTCACACCAAAGTGACCCTCTTCGGCGACTGGAGCATCGTGACAGTGTACTCGCGCACCCTGGGGCGCCGAGGAAGAGCCAGGAGGATCTTGCGGAGCTGGGACAGGTGCAGTCTGGACGGAGTACAGCGACGAGGAGAAGAAGTTTGGATAGACGAACGCAAAGGCATTCAGACGTATAGAAAAGAGCAAATTTTATGGTTTAATAGAGAGATAAGAGTCAGAGGTATGAGAGGGTTGGAGGATATACCATTGGTTTTTATAGCGCAAGAATTGGAGAGTAATGGTACAAAAGATGCCTTGCATGCATATTGCTCGAGAGATTATTAAACAGACCTCATTACATATACTGTTCTGATTCTTAGCCGGGTGACTGCCCACTTGTCTAGCCTTGGATGATTCTTCTTTTATCTCTCGCTCCCTTTTTCTTCCTATTTATCTATACTTTCATTCTCAATCGAACCTTTCGAGAGTATACAGCTTGCAGCTTGCATTATCGGCCCCATGCGCTCTTGACAATGTCCCTTGACTTGTTGATGGACGCAAGGGCCGATCTGCATTTATATAAAAGGATAAAGAAGAAGGAAGTAAAGGAAGAGGAGAGGGGGGAGGGAAAGGGTATTTATATTCGAATTACTTGCGATCTTTTAGGCTCTAGAAGCTGGATACCAAATAACAGCACGTCAATTTGTTTTACTGCCTTGGCCAGCACTGGCAAACACTGGCAAGCACTGGCAAGCACTGGCAAGCACTGCTTTAATGTTGGCACTGATTCACTGCCTGCTTGCTTATCTCTTGTTGATCCTTTGCTACATAAATTGGCAAATCTCTTGCATCTCTCATTTTCATTCAAACCTTTCAACAACACGACTTGACGCTTGAACTATCGCACCCTTTTCGTTCTTAACCTTGCGCGATACCAACCACCATGGCATCTTATGTTTGGCGTCCTGAAGCGCTTGCAAAGACCGGCTTCAGTAGTTGGGACGAGCTTGAGGCCACGGTCAAGCAAGATCATGCGAGACGCATGGAGGAATGGAGGAAGTTGGAACCCAAGCCACTCCCCAAACCTTACTGTATGGAGCCATCTCACGAGACCAGGCAAAGCGTAAGAGTTCCATCATCACTGCACCGTGCATAGCTAACCGTGTGAAGGAACTTCTTGACGGTCAAACTAAAAGCTCCTACGAATCTGACGAGGATGAGGATGCCAAGAAGAATGCCAAAGTCTCGACCAGCAAAGACGAGAAATGCACTCAGAGCGAAGAAAAGGCTCCCGTCTCAGACAAGGGGGCGACCGACGCTCCAGGAAAGGAACAGCAAGCCCAGAAGCCCAGCACCGTGCACGAATCGACTGGCAAACCAACTGTGAGCGATGGGAACCACAAGGATGGGCTGGACACTGAGGCTGAACTCGGTGGAAACAAGAACTGAGGATTCCTTCAGTAAGTACGCATGGCTGATCTTTGTGAGTTGAAAAAGAACCAGCTGACATTACAATAGTTCTTTGACTACTTCAAAGCAGCGTCTCGGAGGCTGGATTGCATGAATGGGAAGGGAAGAGGCAAATAGCATGGTGAACGGATGATGTCTGTGGTGGAAGCTTACTCTGTGCGATGTCTTCCTTCACGCTGCACCGTGAACAGCGCATTCCCATTAGGAACTAAAAACAAGGCATTCATCCATACCTATCGTCGTGCTGTTCCTTCATAACTTCTGTCAACAATCTCTATTGCCTGTGCCGTCTGTATCCTCTCCCCTCGAACACTATGCCACGATCTTGCACTCTTCCACAACTCGCCATTCCAATCACCAGCTAGCTGACGGTACTTGATCAAGAACCATACACTAGGCTCCCAACTACGCACATCCCATGGTACACCTGCGCCCATACCATGTGGATTCTGCCCTGCTCCCCAGCACGTAAAGCCACCAGCGAGGATATCATGACAGAGGATACCTTCATCGATAAGGGGAGGGTCATGTTCAAGAGCCGCCATAAGATTCTCACGGAAAGTCTTAAAAGGGATGACATCCTAGCTGGGTTAGTGTCAAGAGGCATCAAGTTATCAAGGGTACATACGATGTAAGGATGGTGCCCAAATGTTAGTTGTTTATCAATCGGTTGAAGATCAGGCGACAAAGCCCGAAATCTCGATTTCACAAGGGGGAGCTGTGACGGATCATAACCCAGATCTTGCGTAAGGGAGAAAACGCTACAGCCCTCGTCAACGAGGATCTCGTCCACACCTCCCATACCAAGAGCATAGCAGTTGGCGAAGATAGCACCGAACAACCCCGGCTCCATGGTATACACCGTTGGAAGAAGGGTAGGTCTAGCGTGCGCAGTCTTGTACAGCGCTTTTGCAAAGTTGATGGCTTGAAGTTGACCTGGGGTTGGCGGCAATGTCTGGTGTGAGGGGGGAGATACATTTGGCGAAGTAGAGCCCTGTGTATCTTCTTGTAGACGACTAAGTAGAGAACGCTTCTGCTCGATGGTGAGGTTTTCTACGCCGTTGAGGACGTTGTTAAGAGCGCTGTCACTGTCGCTTGAGGATGTTTGTGATCCGCTATGTCCTGATTCTGGACTATCTTCGAAGATCTCCTCTACTAATCTGGGGCTTACATATTCCATCGCCGATGAGTCGCCAGGGAATTGCATTGATGGTCCGAATGTCTCATGTCCCCATGGGTCTGAATGTGCGAGACTGAAGGGATCGCTCAGGTGAGTGAACGGTAAAGGATTCGGGAATGCCGCTTGAGAAAAAGCTGTAGGTATAGTTGCCTGAGATGTGTCTCCCCAGGTTTGTGGTGTGAGATACGATTGAGTGTTATCAAAGTTATTAAACCCTTGGTCAATATTCATCGACATGAGGGGGTCAGCCGAAGGTGAATTTGATAGCGGTTGGCCTTGAAGATATACATCATTCGAACCACTAGGACCCGGAATAGCATTTATATCGGCGTTATCGGTAACATTAGGAATGTCCGGGACCTCGCCTGGTTCCAATATCTCATTGAGCAAAGCGAGTTTCTGTTTCCGCTTCTCGCCTAGGATACGAAATATGATGGCGTCAGCAAGACCAAAGTCATCAATCAATCAACCAACCACAACTAAGACAACGTAAACACCTACGGTAATTCCGACTAGCAAGACGGTTTTGTTCACGGCGTGCCTCGCTGTTGCGTTTGGCTGACGGCTTGGTCTTCTTGACTTTGGTAGTCTCATCATTCATGGCGGGTATATCATAGATCGCGTGAAGTGAGATTAGGGTAAGTAGGTAAGCGCATGGAAGCAATACGGTAGTAGCGGATAACGTTTGTGCTGCTAATAAAATCGAATAGGCAGAATTGTTCTAATGAGTTTTGAGCGATTATAGGCCCGCGGTTTAGGTATGCGTGAAACCTCTGGTAGTAATAATCGATAACCTTCATCAAGCTGGAACGTCACAATGTTGATACCTAGGAAGGTCGCGAACGTTGGTTCCACTTTTACACTACGCCGTGCCGAAGGATTGTTGACCAATCATGCCAACTCTTTTCAGGATACTCATCAGGCAATTGCTTCTCTCCAACCTCACTCGATTGTGTATGGGCAAAGACTCCTTCTCCGAGCGGTGTGGTTATACTGTCACACGCAGTTGAGTGATAGTTTATCCTTGGCGTATCAAAGTGTTATCATGAGAGTACCTACAGTATTCCAAGGAATTCTAACGTTTATGCAGTTTGAATATACCTTAGGGTAGTCTATGCCACAGGTGTCCTCCTGTCGGGGGGTTTTCTTTTGCCCATGTGTAGTTACCCAGCGTTTGTCATGCAGCAAACAACAGCAAAGGACATACTGCCTGTTATAAGTAAGTTGTGGCACATTGTTAGAACAAGAAGGTAGAAAAACTACAACTATATCTCATGGTCAAGGCAGTAGTAGGCTGGTCAGACGGTTCAGTGGATAATTAAGACATGTCTACCTGAATTTAGGTAACAGAGTATAAAATAAATCACATACTTTAGTTAATTCTTAACCTACAGTATGCCTAAAGTATGCTCTAGCTATTATCATAACTTATCCTAAAGTTAAGGTATAATTGCACTTATTTGTTAAACCGCATGAGATATTAACAATAACAGCCTTCCTGCAAAGTCTACAAACTCAAAATAAAATGTCAAGAATGCGCAGCATGAGTCAGGTAATTCTAGCTTCAGTGGCTGACAGGGGTTCAGACTGGCTTTTCGAGGAGGCGAAAACTGAACGAATCAGTGAAACACGCCCGGGCAGAAACATCGGCTTCGGCCTGTGAGAGTGATGGTGGGGTCCTAAATCGGACCCTGCGGCTGGAGAGAAAAAAATCGAAGAACTTCTGGCCACTGCCGTAATGACTTTTTGGAGGGGGTCTTTTGGGGTACGGGGGACGCCTTGCAGGGAAGTCTGTTAGTGAGGTACATGCACAGCCTTGTCATGACGCCTGTTGAGGCTCGAGAGTGGTTGTTTGCTTGTAGTACATGTATGTAAGCGATTGTGCTTACAGAAGCTCTAGAACGACCTGTTGAGGGTGTAGAAACCCCTGGAAAAGACCAAATTAAACCAGAAGAGGTTGAAAATGAGGAAACAAGAAATGACAAGGAAATCTCGGACTTTTCAACAGGTTTCATGCCGCGTCGCAACCCCCAGCTGATAATCCAGCTACTCCAAGGCCCGCCAGTGTGGTACGCCAATATGCAAGTCCCTCGCACCAAGCGTCAGGTCATGCATTATCAGCACCGCCACAGAATCGACTTTCTTCCACACAATTCCATGAGGCGCAACTCGCGCCGGCTGGCGACCCTTCTTTGTGCTGCAGCCTCCCTTTCTTCTCAAAACCCGTCCGCTCAAACGCAAATCCCAGCGCCTAATCTCGACTTGACTTGCCTTGACTTTGACTTTGACGTTGTTTGTGTTTAAGACAACTTTTTCTTTTCCTCCTTCTCCCTTTATCGCGCGGGAATCTCATCTTCCTCACCTCAACCGAACGCTTTAATCGATCTCTCCTCGCCCTCCACTTATTCGAATTTTAGAGAGCCAAATCCGTGCAACTCGCCGCAGCGCAGCCCCGCCGTCGGAATCTCGAGATACGCTTTTTGGCGGACAAGGTACGATTATAAAATCCTCCTTCTTCCTCTTGATGGATGATTCAGTGTGTGTGATCATCATATCGCATTCTCTGTCATCTATTTTATCGTTGTCGCTGCGCGCGCGAAATCTGCGCTTTGTTTGCTTTGTCTGAGCTTTACTAATACTCCTCCAGAGTCCTTACCTCGCCTCCCACTTTATCCTTCCTACTTCGATAATACAAATTCACTCCAAAAACCGCCAAAATGGTCAAGGAAACCAAGTACTACGATACCCTGGGTGTATGTCGCTTCTGCCTCTGAATAATTCGAATTTCTGCTAAACCATATCGCCAGGTCTCCCCCACTGCCACTGAGCAGGAGCTGAAGAAGGCTTACAAGGTTGGAGCCCTCAAGTACCACCCTGGTATGTTTCCGAGCCAAGATATTACAACGTACATCCCTAACACAACCTAGACAAGAACGCACACAACCCCGAGGCCGAGGAAAAGTTCAAGGAAGTTTCTCACGCCTACGAAATCCTTTCCGATTCCCAGAAGCGACAGATCTACGACCAGTATGGTGAGGCCGGTCTTGAGGGCGGTGCCGGTGGTGGTGGCATGGCCGCTGAGGACCTGTTTGCTCAGTTCTTCGGTGGTGGTGGCTTCGGTGGTATGGGCGGTATGTTCGGCGGCGGCGGTATGAACCGCGGTCCCCCCAAGGCTCGAACCATTCACCACACCCACAAGGTTTCCTTGGAAGATATCTACCGGGGTAAGATCTCGAAGCTCGCCCTCCAACGGTCAATTATCTGCCCCAAGTGCGAGGGTCTTGGTGGTAAGGAGGGCGCCGTCAAGCGATGCCCTGGCTGTGATGGCCACGGTATGAAGACCATGATGCGCCAGATGGGCCCCATGATCCAGCGCTTCCAGACTGTCTGCCCCGACTGTAACGGAGAGGGTGAGATCATCAAGGAGAAGGACCGCTGCAAGCAGTGTAACGGAAAGAAGACCACTGTCGACCGCAAGGTCCTCCACGTCCACGTCGACAAGGGTGTCCGCAGTGGCACCAAGGTCGAGTTCCGAGGCGAAGGTGACCAAGCACCTGGCGTTCAGGCCGGCGACGTCGTTTTCGAGATCGAGCAGAAGCCTCATTCTCGATTCACCCGCCGAGAGGATGACCTTCTCTACAACTGCGAGATCGAGCTTGTCACAGCTCTGGCTGGTGGTACTGTCTTTGTCGAGCACCTCGACGACCGATGGCTCGCTATCGATATCCTGCCTGGTGAGGCTATTGCTCAGGGTATGTATTTTCTGCGTAAAACTCAACAACAACACAAAGCTAACTGTTCCAGACGCTGTCAAGATGGTTCGCGGCCAGGGTATGCCTTCTCCCAGGCACCACGACTTCGGCAACATGTACATCAAATTCAACGTCAAGTTCCCCGAGAAGAACTGGACCGAAGATCCCGAGGTCTTCGAAACTCTCCGAAAGGTTCTCCCCGAGCCCGCCGTCCAGAACGTTCCTCCCAACGAAGAGATGTCCGAGCCAGTCAGCCTCGAGGATCTCGATAACCAGACCCAGAACAAGGTCTTCGGTAACTCTGATGGCATGATGGACGAGGACGACGAGGACGGCCACCCTGGTGGTGAGCGCGTACAGTGCGCTTCTCAGTAAGCTACTCGCAACTGAGCATACATCCATCGCAGGTGTAACAAAGCATACAATGCCGTGACGGCGTCAGCTGCTTGCGTATCTACGTTAAAAACAAGATCCACGGATCTAGTCAACACACAGTGCAGCTGAGGGTGAACGTCGGCAGCAATTGCCAACGTCTCTTAATCATTCAATGATACCAAAACTAGCGGAAGGCATGGTTTCCTGTTGGTGATGTTGAGGGAGCGAAAGGTGCTGGGGATGAGGTGCAGTTAAGTGGGCATCTATGCACTTGAATGATCGCGTTTCGGGGTCAGTAGTGGAGCATTCGATCTGGCTTGGGAGGCGTTTTGAGGTCATAGACGATTCAAATGAATTTACTAGTTGCAGACGTAGACCACGAACATGATGATTTGATTGTTACTATTGATCCCATTTGTCGATGATTTCGAAGTAAGTATGTGCTGGTTACGACACAACAAATTTGTTAAGAACTACCTGTAGGTTACCCTAAAGATCTACATATTAGAAATAGCATCCTAAGTTTAGGATACCTTTATTCAGTTTTAGCTCTTTTTCTACTGCATTGATACTAAGGTTTATTCGAGTCTCAGGCTTCTCTGCTGTTGCGTGCTCGCAAAGTAATGGGATATTGCTAAGAATTCGGTGGTCGTTTCGTGAATGAATAATACTTGAATTTGCTTTTGGGGAATATCTCCTTACTCCTCGGCAACCTCTGCCTCTCCCATTATTTGGTCTTCAGGAATCTGTTCCTCGCCTCGCTCCTCATCACGCTCCGTCGCCTGCTTTCGCAGATTCTCCGTATTATACAATAAGGTCCTGACCACCTTGTCCTCAACATCAAGTTCCGCAGCCTCAATATCGTCATCGCTGACCAAAGCCGTTGTGCTTGTAGCGAGCTTCTCGTCGGTCATTGTCAGGGAGTAAATGGCCAGGCTCTTTGCCTTTGTGGGATCGCTAGGGTCAGTAGCTGCGATGACCTTGGGTGGCTCGTCGCCGTTGGCAGGCTTGATGGAGAGGTCAAGGGGCTTTCCGGGAAGTTGAATAATTGCTGGGTGGTTGAGAATGTTATCTTTGGTGAGTTGCCAGGAGAAAATAGCCGAGATGCTAATTGACAAGTTAGCAGTGCTATTGAACGTTAGTAGTTTGGAGGACTTACTCTTGGCAGATGGCTAGAATGTAGACAAGATCTGAACCATCATGGGGATACACCAAGGTATAAAGTCCAGAAACAGCCACCTTGGTGACATCTGGCAAGATCTTCTGTGCCAAGGACAAGAGACTCCTTTCAGAGAGAAGTTTGCCCGCTTTCCAGTCCCATACAAAGAGCTCCTCATCACCACCGCCGGATACAAGAACGTCACCCCGAGATGCAGGAATTGTCATGGAGCTGATAAACTCCTTGTGACCGAAGCAGAATCCCTCAATGACATATGCTTGAGGGATATACCTCGATACCCGAATATGCTCATCGCGGTCGGCAGTCAAGATGTATCGTCGTCCTTCACTCTCACCAATCGCAAGTGCCGTGAGCATGGATACATGTCCAAGCAACAGGGTAATTTCAAAGCTCGGTTCCGCAGATTTAGCATTAGAACCAGTCTTGGTCCGCGTCGCAAGTTCCATTTGACGTTGCTGCTCTTGAAGAGCTCGTAGGTTGCGCTTGGAATGTACAGTCGTGGTGTTGGCGGATGGCTTATACGCAGCCTTGGTCGGGACAGGGGTTGAAGGTTGAGGAGTAGCATTCTGAGAGGCAGGGTCAAAGAGAAGAGGGAGGGCGTAGACATCTCCGAATTTGTCGGCGACAACGATCTGAGAGTCTGGTCCAATGACTACATCGCTGGGACGCTTAGGTAGGGCTCTGGGCAAGGATTAGTATAAGAAGATGGTGTTGAGTGAGATGAGATGAGAGCATACCGTTTGCTGAGCTCAGTGAGGACACCCTTTCCATCACTCTCAAAAACCCAGATAGCCTTGTCATGGCCTGTGATAGCCAGCACATGAGAACCATCAGAAGTGCTCGTCAGGTGTGTAATGACAGGGCGATCGGGTACTCGTGAGATGTTGTGATCCTTCTTCTGCTGGTTGCGCCTATCCTTGCTCTTCTTTCCTCCCTTCTTTTTAGCTTCAGGTTTCTTGTCCTCAGTATCCTTGACTTCCTCTTGAGCGTCTGCTTCAGCAGTGGCTGTCTCGTCCTTTGGTTCTTCAGTTCTTTGCCGCTTGACCGGGGGTTCATCGTCATCTTCTCCTTCGGCAACGACAGAGTCTTGGCTCACAGGCTTCTCACTTGAGACATCGCCTGAAATGGCCTTGACTGCAGCGTCTACTTTGTCGACATCGGGATGCTTCCATGATGATATATGAGTTCCGTCTTTGAGGCTGAACGAGTGAATCTTGCCGCCTCGAGCAGCGAATAGAACGTTGCCACTAACGTGGACAACATTGTAGGGAATCTTCATGTTTGCGACCACTCTATGAGTAAGTTGAGTCCTCGATTTTATGTATTCGAGATAAAATAGCCGATCAATTGCTCGGCGATATCTCAAATCAGACTCTTAAAGTTGATGCGATGCTCCATGAAAAAAAGATACATCTGCAATGTACCTTTTCGAGCCAAATGCCCGGCCCCACACACAACCTGAAACGGACTAGTTTCTCCGAGCCCTAAGCGGAATTGCAAGCAAGCACACATTTTCTCGAGCTCCCGCAAAATACGTTTTCTGCTTCCCTCATCAACTTCATTCACCCCAAATTTCCATCACGATACCCCTTGCCCTTAAACAACCTGCCTTCATTCAAATAAGAAGATATGGGGGGCAAGACCAACAAGTCCGGCTATTTCGACAAGCTTAAGGCTTTGCTCGAGGACTACACGTCCATCTTCATCGTTGAGATTGACAATGTCAGCTCTCAGCAGATGCACGAGATCCGACAGGCTCTGCGAGGCAAGGGTGTTGTCCTGATGGGCAAGAACACCATGGTACGCGACACTCTGCTGCAATTGCACAAGAAATTGGCTTGCTAACATGGGAAATTCAGGTTCGCCGAGCCTTGAAGACCTTCGTCAACGACTCCCCCGAGTACGAGCGTCTCCTTCCCCACGTCAAGGGCAACGTTGGCTTCGTCTTCACCAACGAGGACCTCAAGGAGGTTCGCGATGTCATTCTCGCCAACAAGGTCGCTGCCCCTGCTCGTGCCGGTGCCGTCGCTCCCTCCGACGTCTGGGTCCCCGCTGGAAACACCGGTATGGAGCCCGGAAAGACCTCTTTCTTCCAGGCTCTCGGTGTCCCCACCAAGATTGCCCGTGGTACCATTGAAATCACCACCGATCTTAAGCTCGTTGAGGCCGCTTCCAAGGTCGGCCCCTCTGAGGCCACCCTCCTTAACATGCTTAACATCTCTCCCTTCACCTACGGTATGGGTATCTCTCAGGTCTACGACCAGGGCCAGACCTTCCCTCCCAGCGTTCTCGACGTTGGTGAGGAGCAGCTCCTCAAGACTCTGTCTCAGGCCATCGCCACCATTGCCACTATCTCTCTGGCTCTGAACTTCCCCACCCTTCCTTCCGTTCTCCACTCCGTTATCAACGGATACAAGAAGGTCCTCGCCGTTGCCATCACCACCGAGATCAGCTGGCCCGAGATTGAGGAGCTCAAGGACCGTATCGCCAACCCTGACGCTTACGCTTCCTCCGCTCCTGCTGCTGCCTCCGGCGGTGGTGCTGCCGCTGCTGAGGAGGAGAAGAAGGATGAGTCCGAGGAGGAGGAGGAGGATGATGAGGGCTTCGGCGGTCTTTTGTATGTGATCCCCACCCGTTACCCCCGAGATCTACCAGCTAACAAATTCGCAGCGACTAAATGTAGCCACATCCCAATGATGTACGACCGCCTTCCAGGCTTTTGGTTGGGTTTACGACTTATGGATCTTAAAAACGGGGTACATAGATCGTCTGCTGGACAATTGAATCTGTCGCGACGGTTACAAAACAACATGGGCGCTCCAATGCTTGTGACATGATGGATGTCTAACAAAACGACTATTCCAGCTCTACCGATAGAGTGCTATATCCAAAAAGGTTAGTTAAAACAAACCCCACACGTTTTCTTTTTTCCTTATCACCTCCGGATGATTATATAAACTGTTCAAGAGCTTTTTAACCCTGAATCTTCTTGATGACACACACATTACCGTATGACGGACACATCTTACATTAATATGTTTTGACAAGTTATCTTGAGAACATCATGGCTAACTGTCAAATATTACAGGTCTCATATTTTTGCTTGGTCTTCATCTTACATGGTGTGACGTCCGTAGCATGTTCCTGAAATCTACATCCTGGTTACCCCGTCCCGGCCTGTCCCGGATCTCGCCTTAATCCAGGTGATTCCGTGGTATCATGTTCCAAAACACGCCTTGCTATGTTAATCGCCCGATCCGGCAGTCCTGCAAGTCGCGCAACCTTAAGTGCGTGACTTTGTCGGTTAATGCCTCTTTGTAGTTTGTGATTGTAGAAGAAGCCTCCCTGTCCATCCTCCACCACATCAGTGCAATATGTCTGCACAATGCCTGCATCAGATGAACACAACCCCTCGACTGCAGCTAGATCAGCCACAGAATGGAAGTGTGTTGCAAAGAGGGTGCGGCATTGGTTGACTGTTGCCAGGTGGTGTAGACATGCAAAGGAGACAGCTGTGCCATCCTCTGGCGTGGTACCTCGACCGATCTCATCCATGATGACGAACGATCGTGGTGTTGCCTGCTTGAGGATGGATGCCGTCTCCAGCATCTCAACCATGAAGGTGCTCTGATCTCGGTAGAGGTTGTCGGCCGAACCCACGCGGCTAAAGATAGCGTCCACTATCCCCAGCTCTGCGTATGACGCAGGCACGTAGCAACCGATCTGAGCCAAGATCGTGATGAGGGCGTTCTGCCGCAGGAACGTGCTTTTGCCGGCCATGTTGGGACCCGTGATGAGCCAGATGCGACCATCCTTTGGCGACCCAACTAGACAGTCATTCCGGACAAAGCTTCGACCCTGATCAAAGAGACCGCCTTCAACAGTGGGATGTCGCCCGCCTATGATGGTGTGACTAGTCGTATTGTTCAGCACAGGTCGCACGAGGTTCTGCTCGCGGGCTAGCTTAGCGAAGGATGTGGTGATGTCGAGTTCGTCGAGGACGGCGGCATTCCGGCGTAGCTTGACGAGGTTTCGGACGACGTGTTCGCGAAGGGAGTGAAAGACTGCTTGTTCTTCGGCACGAATCTGGGCGCGAACCTGATCGAGACGCTGCCCGAGATGCGTCCATTCGGAGAGATGGAAAGATCGCGTAGAGCGGCTAGACGAGAGAGGTTGCACATCGACGAGATTGCGGGCATCTTTGCCCTTGATGTGGGCGATATGGCCGAGCCCGGGCGTCCACTTGAGGGACAAGCTTGGAGCGCCGAGACGTTCGCGGAGAGTCTCGTTAAGCGTTACCTTTTCCTGAATCAAATCTACTAGGTCAGCATGAAGTCGCTCCAAGGTAGGACTAGCACCAGGTTTCATGATCCAGGCGTCGTTATCTTCGGCGTAAAACTCCCGGATGCTTGCGGGCCGCTTTCGCTTGCCCTTGGGGAGGACGGCAGCATCATCTTGCGATCCTTCGTTGCTGACGACATTCTCTGCAAGGGCTATCATCTGGCTGGCCTCAGAATCCTGGGCTTCATGTTGCATGACAATGCCTTCTTCGTCGATGGCTTCTCTGATACGGCGGGCAAGCTTCAGGGGCTTTGTAAGACTTATTCGAGATGTCAGAGAAGCCAAGCAGGAAGATTCAGAGTCGCTGGATCGAGAATTGGTTCTGTTAAGCAGCTCTACAATGTCCTTGGTGGCATCGATAGTACTGGCCAAAGCCAAAAGGTCGTCAGCGTCACCGCGACCAAGTGCGAACTTTTGCACAAGGCGTTGCGAGTCGTGGCTCCTACGCAATAGGATGATTATGGAGTCACTCAGGTCTACATCGTCGATGAAGTGGGCGACAAGATCCTGTCTACCAGTGATAAGTTCAAGCGAGATCGATGGTGCGCTCAGCCACTCGTTGAGGAGTCGAGCACCGCTTTTAGTAACAGTTCGACGGATGGCATGCAGCAGACTACCCCGAAATGCATGGTCACGAATGGTTTGCTTTATCTCAAGAGCACGAAGACTATTCTTGTCAACGGCCATGATGTGCATGTTTTCGTTTCTCAGCGGGGGTTGCAGCTTCATGTCCATGCCCTGCAGGCGATCCTTGACATAGCCAAGGAGAAAGCCGGCAGCATGCACCTCCGGGGAAGAAAAAGCAGCCGTTTCATCCTCGGATAGGGCAGACTCGAGCATGGGCGCCCAGTTGTCGGGGTGAAGCAAGGAAGAGCCATGAGGCCGGGGTGCGTACGAGATGATGTGACGATCCTCGGCGAGGAGGGCAAAGATGCCATGATCGGGGTACGCCTGCAGGTCCTGGTCGAGAAGAAGCTCGCGCGGGCATAGTCGGGACAAGATCGCCGGTAAGGATGCAAGATTGGCTTGTTGAGTGCAGAAGTGGCCGGTTGAGAGATCGAGCCATGCCAGGCCGAGTGGCACGTCGTCTTGGGACTGGGATTGGGCTTCAGACCCCTGAGACGGCGCAACATCTCGGCCAACGCCAACAGCTGACGGCATTGAGTGGGCTGATGCGGATTCGGATGCGGATTCATGGCCCGCAAGTCCGTCTCCTGGAGCCGACACTCGGCCGATGGTGGTATCTGTATCTACAGAGGCAAAAACTGTATCGATATGGATCGCCATAACATAGTTGTTTGCGTATGGATCCATAAAGTTCTCGTCTATTAGAGTCCCTGGGGTGATGATACGGGCAACTCGGCGATCATGCATCAACCCGCCTGACTTGACCTTGTCCGTTGGCGAGTTTGGAAACTCTTCAGCGATGGCAACATGTCGGTTGAGGTCTTGGACGAGAATTTTGAGGAATCTATCAAGTTGAAAGAAGGGGAAACCGGCCTACAAGACGGGTGATGATGGTGAGATGTCGAACCAGAGAGAAAGGATAGGGAGTGATAAGATGGAGGGTAGCAATAAACTTACCATGGGTACAAGGCCGGCATTCGTTTTCTTGCAAGCGACCTTGATGTTTAACAAGGGTCCATATTCCTCAGCGTGTTCAAAGTAGAGCTCATAGAAGCCGCCCACACGGGTTAGCAGGACACAATTATCAAACTTGAGCATATTCTGGCGCGCTTGAAGCACGACGGTAGGGTACGCGGGAGGATCCTGGGGCAACGGCGGCAGCGGGTTGATGGCATCCTGACTCTGATCATGATCCTGATCCTGGGGCTCTGTCGACTCATCGTGGGGAGAGGAAGATGATGATGACGTTGGTAGAGGTGATACGGACTTCGGCTGAATAAGACCCTGAGGCAAATCAGACAGCCTTACAGTGGTGGTGGTCTTTTTACCCCTTGTTTGGAGGGGACGATGGGGAGATGGTGGAGGTAGGAATGGGCGGATGGAGAACCCATGATGCAGTCGGCGATCAAGATGACGATAATGAGGAGAAGCAGGAGCAGTAGCAGGAGCAGTAGCAGTAGCAGTAGGAATAGCAATAGCTGCAGGAGCTATAGCTATAGCATGAGCATCATGTGGTACAGTAACCGTGACCAATGCGGGCAACGGAATCGAAACAGAACAAGCAGTAGCAGAAGCAGAAACGGGCCTAGAGGCCGATGGTGATGCCAGGGGCCGCAGATGGCGGATGCCGAATACCGGGGACACCATGCGGCCGGAACATGGAGATGAGATGGGCTGTTGCAGTGGCGATACAGTAGAGTTGTTGATAGCAGTGCAGTAGTCAGTCTTGAACCAAGATATTGCGGGCTTGAGTCAAGGCTTGTTTCCTGATGTGCAGATGTCAATTCCTGTTTCGGTTATAAGCCAGAGAGGAGAATCGACCAACTAACAGCCCAGTTTGTGTTTACTTTATTCGAAGAGTTTGGTTTCAGAGGGGAAATAATAATAAAACACAAGATCTTGTTTATGCGTCGATATGGTGACACCGACTGAGATGTGGTGTTGATCAATGGAGGGGATTACGCAGGGCTCATATGATTAGATGAGATAAAAAAGAAAATAATAGCCCCGGCCCAGTTGTGTTAGCTGAAAAACGTCAAAAAGATTAGGGGTACTGTAGCGTTAGATGGAACGAAAAAGCAAAAAGTGGTTCCCATCAAGGCACAGTAATTTATAGAACTAAAGCTGATTTGCGGAGGTTCGAGAGGACAAGGACACGTCCTGTTACACAATCAAACGGAAAACGGTTGATCAGATCTTCTCGTTGGTTTCTGTGCATTGCATTCGTGTGGAGAAAACCGGACATGAGCGTGATGAGTCTCCATCATATTGTCACGGAAAAAGAAAAACTCGAATGAGCAGAGGATATGGAGTTTATGGAACAATTCATTCTGAAACTAAGATCTACAAACAGATGCCATAAAAGATTATACTAGTTATCTTGATAATCAGATATTATTGAACTTGTTTATTAGTCTGATCGTGGGTTAGGTAGTCAAGGTAGTGTACCGGTGGTGGTGATAAGCCTCATACACGAGAATATTCGGTAATAGTAGGGTTCCCGTCTCTAATCCCGATCCCGTAAAGGGTCATTCAGGGACCTCTAGGCTCTTTACCAGGTACTCCAGAGATTTTACGGAGATAGAGAGTGCCAGAGCCCACAAGCGAACAGCACATGTAGCCATGTTAGCGGAAGGAATCTGCCCATGGAGGCGTTAGTCAACTAGAGGGACCCGGGTCTTCGCGAACAACGTGTGAGTAAACAGCCCAGTGCCTAGTCTCTCGAACGACGGGAGCCAATTGATGGTATGGGCGGTTGCTCCGAGATCTACAGGGCCCAATCCCTTCTGAAGCCAACCGTCAAATGCCCTGAAGCTTTTGACACACGGGAGTGGCAGTGGGAAGTGGGAGATCCATGGAGTGGTGCCACAACACCACCGTTGTACCGAGAGATTACCGTCGCCCCCCCCCCCCCATTCCTGTGGCCAAACACCTACAAGCTCACGAGATTAGAAGGGAGATTGAGCAAAAATGCAGCAAAGATAGCACAGTGCCATCTATCGGCATGCACTGCCTGACAGGTGGACTACCCATGCACCGTTGAACCCGTGGTCTCATGTTAGCGTCATCATCATCCCTCAACACCAGATGGGCCTGCAAATCTGCCCAAGCTGTTGGAGCTCGAACCCTCCAACCCAAGCCGTCATGTCTCAATCTAACCGGTGTGCAGGCACAGGCCGAAGCAACTGGGCGGTAAGGCGACATACCTCCATCAGGCAATAGACGGGGTAGAGCCGAGCAAGGGTTCAATGTTCAAGGTTCAAGGCAGTTAGATGACGGAAACCCTTCAGCGTAGCAGTCGGCAAGCCTCGCATCCTCATGGGGGATCCATCTCTGGGTAAACGAGTGTAATAGGGACTAGAAACGGCAAGGCGAGCATCAAAGCGACCAAGAGGAGATGTCTGAAAACCAAGTTTGTTACCAGAAACACAGCACCATTTCCAGTTTGAGCAATCATATCAGACGGGGTCTAAAAGCCAGGGCATTATGGCATGGGGTCAAAGCAGGAAAAGAAACGACTAGAGGAGAAAACAACACGATTAGCGCTCGATACATCACGGCATAGCTCAAAACAACACAACACAACACATAGCAATAACATACAACACGATACAACACATGAGCAAAGTCAGATTCCACGGCTGTCTCCATGGGATGGGCCAGGGAACCCCCTTGATGGCCTCCGAGGGCCACCTATGGACCAGACCGACCGTGCAATGCAAGGGCTCATTTGTGAGCCAGACAGCACAGCACAGCTCAAGTCAATGAGTGCTGCTGAGTTGTGCAGTTTCTCCTCTCGAACTGGGCCCAGGACGGAATAGATACCCTAGCATGGGACGACTGCATAACTCCAGATTCAGCGTGACCGCGAATGAACGGCCACTGTACTTTGATGGGTTCGGGACTTCAGAGGTGCTGCTGGCATAAGCATATCTTCCCGCGGGGTCGGCGTGGGCCGATTCTCGAGAGAGCCTCAGCCCATTCTGGGTCCGCTGCCACACGACGTCGAAAGACCCCCTGCGCAAACCCTCGGCCACATCTGTCGATTGTGACCTAGCTATATATCCCCTTTGTGCGCGTTGCTAACCAAAAGGTGCCCAGACGTTTACGTTTACGCACCGTTTATTGTGTTACTTATATCCAACAAGAACAATCTCCATTTCGCTTTTTGTGTCTTGCACAAACGCTGATCCCCACATATCACCACTTACACGCCCTTGATCCCCGACATCACCTACCAACCGCACGATAAAACAGCCCAAATAACGCGATTTAAAACTTCCGAATCGGCTCGAAAGATAAAAAGAGGAACATCACCCTTGCCAAACGGAAATCCTACTCTCAATACCAAACAACCCCGGCACACGGTCCGTTACCCGGAGAGAGTGCCCCCGAACAGCCCGGATATCATCCAACATATATATACTCCAGCCTCAACCAAAGCAAAGTGCCCTATGGCGGCTATGATGTCGTCTGTCAACCCCTTTGCACCGGTGACCCCCCCGCCGGAGAGCCACGCCTTTCCTAAACTTCCTTCCCAAAGGCCTTTACAGAACAACCTCAAGCGCAAAGCCTCGATGCAAGAACCCTTCAGTGGCCTGGCCGGCCTCAACGGTCCTATGATGATGGGTCCTCCTCCTCCTCCGACCTCCCAGCCCAAGATGCCTACGCCTACGCCAAGTCGCAGCTCCGGAACTCCCTCAAGTAGCAACAGCACCCCTGGGCCTAGCGAGTCGGCGACCCCCGAACTTCCCAACATTGCCGGTGCAAACCTCGATCCCAAATACCTCGCCATGGTTTCTCGTATTGCCGCCTACTACCAACAGAGGTGCCAAGCCGTAGCAAACTACCAACAACAACGATGCCAGGCTTGGGCCAACATGCATAGGCAAAAGTGTCAGGATATGATGCAGGCGTCTATGCTGGTGGTAGCTTGGTACGTGAGGGATCGCATTCAGCGCAGGCGAAGACGGGAGAAGCGCCACTTCAGATCTGGCTTGAAGCGCAGGACAGGCCAGAACAAGATCGCACGATCTGAGGTCGTTCGTCGCTGGGTCAAGCAGATTCCCGAGGAGCCAGAGTCACCCAACAACCATATCAACACTCAACTTGCCGACCGTGCTGAGGCCGAGTTCTCTATGGATCGTGAGACACAACCAGACAAGGACACAAAGCTATTTGATATGGCCGACAACCTCATCAAGAGCCAATACAAGAAGATCGAAGTTCCCATCATGGGCGTGCTCAACTTTGATGAAAGCGATAACGAAAGTGAGAGTGACCTGGATGAGCCAGAGCAGTATGAGGAGATGGACGACGCAGAAGATATCGCTGAAGAAGACGATGAATACTACGAAGTGGAAGATGATGAACTGTATGACGACGATGAGGACGATATGGAATTCACAGGGGACGGTGGATCAGAAGAGGTTCACCACGGTACAGGTACTGGCTCAGGCAGCCGGAACAACAACCTGAGTGAATCCTCATAATGACCTGCTTATCTTCACCCTCAAGCAATCAACATATTAGCCCCCTTTCGCCGGGGCGGGGTGAAATAGCCTCTTTAATGACAACGACAACGACAAAGACAAAGACAAAGCATCAAAATATCGGCAAATCTCCAACAATGATGGACTCATTCGGGCATTGGTTTCAGGGAACGGCGCAAATCTGCAGGCGGGTGATGGTCCACACATACGAACTTACTGGAGTCAAGAGCATCTCACTTTTCATTTTGTGCTTTTTATTTTTATTATTTTTACATTGCATACATACCTCGATGATACCTTTTTCTGGCATGGATATTTGGGTTTATTGTTGGTTTTTTTTTTTCCTAGGACAATCAATGTAGGTCTACCTGGTAGTGGACTAGGTGGGCAAATGTACACCAAGTATGGACATATATATTACAATCAACATAAATGAAGATATCTCCATCTGGACTTGACTCACTCACTCACTCACTTTGTGTAAGCCTCAACATTACGGACGGGCACTATTCCATATCTTCCGCTTCTGGGATAGCTGCCAATTTTAGATCCGGAGCAAAAAGCACAGACTCTGCTGATTCCTCAAACTATCAAACTATCAGTGCGCTGCTGCTGTGCAACTGCCGCTACGTAGTACAATCAGATTTGATCGGCGATGGGAACGCCCAGCTGGGACAGGACGGAAGCTAGGAAAAAAGAGAACGGGCGGGCAAATCGAATGGTTAAAAGCGAGTATCGGAGCATTGAATCGCTTGCGAACGGGCGCTATGGGGTTGTGCGTACTGTACGGAGCAACTGAGTGAGCCTAAACAGCTCATGATGGGTGAGAAATCGTTCGATGTTAGGGCTGCCGCGCGGGTTTTTAGGAAATAGGAATGCTGAGTAAAGGTGGCAGTGAGGGGAGAGGAGATGACAGACAGAGAGATAAGCAAGGTCTTTAGGAACTCATATTGGCGGTGTAAGAGTGTGAATGCAAGGGAAGAATTTGACTGAATTGGTGGGTTTCTTTTCTTATTTCTGGCTTCGATATCTATTGAACATTGGTATTGGCTTGTATAGTAACTGAGTTGCCTCAAATAAAGATGAAGCTCTGTGCTGTTTCTCATCTCTCTTCTTCCTTTTACTCTTGTTTCTTCCCTTTTATTTTCTCAGTGCATTTCCTTCTACCTAGTCAGAGCCTGAACTCATGACACTTGCCAATGTATATTTAATGCGTTTGGAGGAGGTTAAAAGATGATCAACGGCAGGCGTGGCTTGGACTGGACGTCACCACCTATTGCAGAAGCTGCCTACCAAACACGCAAGTCCCAGTATCGTACTTGCCAAAAAGGTTAAGGTAACATAAAGGTTATGGAAGTAGCGAGTCTGGTGACCGGTAGCTTAAACTATTACTCTCATCTTTGAATTCCTATGATAACAAACTTGCATTCGTCAACCTTCAACACCTAAACTCTTCCTCTTGTCAACCCATCTTCTCTACCAGGCCTCTGAGTCTGTCATCCTAGCCACAACCTATCTAAACCTTGTCAGTCATTTGCTTGGACATACCGACCTATCCAAAGCCATCGTTGGCCTTGCTCTACATCTCGTTGATCAACATCAATACCTAAACACGATGAGGTACGTCAAATTGATTCACTATCCATGTCGATACATCAACGCGTTTGCGTTTCCTCCGTTCTCCTTTGGGAGACGTGCTCCATTCCCCCCGCACCCAGAAACACTTCCCCAAGACCCGATCAGTGAATCACCTGGGCCCATTCTCAAACTCTGCTTGGCTTAGAGCCTCGGTCGCTCAAAGTCTAGCGGGCCCGCTCCCCCAGTTACTGTGCCGCAAGTGCCTCGACCCCTGTAATGGGACTCGACGGGAATGGATAGTCGCCTGGTGGCGGGTATTCCCCCGCTTCCATCTCGGCTTGGCACTTGACGAAGTTCGACAAAATACAGCACGACAAATACCATAGCTGGTACCGGGGAAGCTACACCACTATTTATGTCAGAAAACCTATCGGCAGCTGCAGTCCTATTTGTTGGAGCTTACCAGAGCTCACTTGACCTAGCACAGAGCTTAACACAAAGCTTCCAGCGTTTCACAAACACAAACATACGTATCAACAACGAACATCTCTTCATCAACTATACAATACCAATTGACTCTCATTCTTTTCCCGTGCCGTGCTTCACTTTCATCAATATTGTCTCCTCATTCCAATCTCAACTCTCTCTTCGTTTGACGTCATCATCGATTGTCAAACGCACGCTCACCATAGCTCAATAGTGTCAACAATACGTTCGATCACCTGTTGCCGACTTCCACAGCTTGTCCTCGCTATTCTCCTTCTCCACAAGAACAGCAGCGACATCCTCTTCCTGGAAAGCTGCGCCGCCTCTCGAATCGATCTGCTCCCCCTTGTCCAGGGCATCCGCTAGACGTCTATACTATGGGCGGTGGCAGCGAGCACAAGGGCGATGGCTCTTCCTACCCTCTCTTTGCCGAGCGGCCCGTTGGCGTCCCAAAGACGAGCATTCTAAAGGGCCGCATTGAACCGTTCTATAAGTCAGGACAGTACTATAAGGTCAACCTGCAGGCGTATGGCACATCTAGTCTATTGAAGCGCAGCTGTCACAAACTAACTTTTGCGATGTAGGAACATGTACAATGCCAGGTACTCAGGCAAGCCTCATGTCCAACTCTCCGTATGGGACGCACCAGACCTTTCCCGGCCGACATTTGATGAGGCTGTCAGCCACGACTTCCGGGAAACCCATACTGGCACCTCATTTGGGCCCTCGTGGTCCACTCACTGGTTTAAGGTCATTTTGCGTATTCCAAAGGACATCAAGGACGAGGAGCTCATCGAACTCCACTGGGACGCCAGCAATGAGGGTACTATCTGGACTGAAGATGGCGTTCCCATTCAAGGTCTCACAGGTAGTGGAGAGCGTATCGAATGGATCATTCCCGACTCATTCCGCGACGGCGAAGAACACACTATTTATATCGAAATGGCTTGCAATGGCATGTTTGGAAACGCTCCTAACGGTACGACGACCATTGCCCCGCCAGACCCCAACAGGCGCTTCAACCTCAGCAAGGCCGACATAGTCGCTATCAATGTGCCGGCTCGCAAGCTTCACTTAGATATGTGGGAGCTTGGTGATGCTGCTCGAGAGCTTCCCGAGAACTCGGCTGAGCAGAACCATGCACTGTCTGTTGCCATGAAAATCATCAACACTTTTGAGGTCAACAATCAAGAGTCTATACTCAAATGCCGGGAGATTGCTCGCGAAATTCTCGGCCCAGATGTTGATTCCCATAAAGTATACGAAGTAGGAAGAGATCCTGTTGTCTTTGGAATTGGTCATTGTCACATTGACAGCTGTTGGCTCTGGCCCTGGGCTGAAACGAAGCGCAAAGTTGTGCGATCCTGGACGAACCAGTGCGATCTCATGGAACGCTACCCCGAGGCCAACTTTGCCTGTTCCCAAGCGCAGCAATACAAATGGCTCAAGACATACTATCCTGCTGCTTACAAGCGAGTCAAGCAGAAGGTCAAGGAGGGCCAATTCCATCCCATTGGTGGCAGCTGGGTCGAACACGATACAAACTTACCCAGTGGTGAATCTCTTGTTCGTCAATTTTTCTATGGCCAGCGGTTCTTCGAGGCCGAGTTTGGCACCCGATGCCGTACCTTCTGGCTGCCTGACACCTTTGGGTATTCGAGCCAACTTCCTCAGCTTTGCCGTCTGGCTGGCATGGATCGTTTCTTGACTCAGAAGCTGAGCTGGAACAATATCAACAACTTCCCTCACACTACCTTCATGTGGGTTAGTCCCGATGGAAGCCAGGTCGTCTGCCACATGCCTCCCTCCGAGACATATACAGCTAATGCCGACTTTGGCGATCTGAAGAGAAGCATCACAAACCACAAGACGATGCGGGTCGACAGTTCGTCTCTGCTTGTCTTCGGAAAGGGAGACGGTGGTGGTGGCCCTACTTGGCAACACTTTGAGAAGCTCCGTCGATGCGCTGGAATCAGCAACACTATCGGTGGCATTCCGAAGATCAAGATGGGTTTGACAGTCGATGATTTCTTTGACCGCATCAACCACAAGGCAAGCGAGTTTCCTACCTGGTATGGTGAACTGTACTTTGAGCTTCACAGAGGCACGTACACCACGCAGGCCAACAACAAATACTACAACCGAAAGGCCGAGGTGATGCTTCGTGACATTGAGCAGTTGGCCACCTTTGCTTCGATCAAGAACAAGTCATACAAGTACCCAACCAAGGATCTGGATGACATGTGGGAGTCCGTCTTACTTTGTCAGTTCCATGACTGTCTGCCAGGAAGCAGCATTGAGATGTGCTACGACGATTCTGATAAGGTATTTCCCTGCCCTTTGATTATGTATAGAATCTTACTAACTCGTCCCAGGTCTACGCTGAGGTTTTTGAAACTGGCAAGCGTCTTCTAAAAGACCTGTACAACTCACTCGACGTCTCTGATCAGTTCTCTGCCTGCCTCAAGGAGTCTGTTGCCATCAACACCCTGCCTTGGCATCGAAGGGAGCTCGTTGAGCTCCCCAACAACGAAGTGGGCGTTGCATGTGGTGACGGTCAGCTAGTGACTCTTCGCTCGTTTAAGGTTCAGGAGGAAAAGCCAGCAGTCACTGTCATGGAACAGTCGACCGACGTTTATGTCCTGCAAAACGATCAACTTCGTGTCGTCGTCGAAAGTGGTGTCATTACTTCCCTTTACGACATCGAGAATGATCGCGAGGTCATCGAAAAGGGTGGAGAGGCCAACAAATTTGTCATCTTCGACGATATTCCACTCTACTGGCAAGCGTGGGATGTGGAAGTTTACCATCTCGACGCACGCAGGAAGGTTGAATATGGCAAGACCAAGATTTTCGAACAGAAGCCTCATCGTGTCACCTTGGTCACCGACGTCAAGATCAGCGAGAACAGTTGGGTCAAGTCATACACCACTCTTTCAGCAGCTCTCAAGGGTCAGCCCTCTCAGGTTGATGTCAAGGCAGAGGTCAACTGGCACGAGGACTCCAAGTTCCTCAAGGTCGAGTTTCCTGTAAACGTTGTCAACACCGAGGCCTCATACGAGACCGCTTTCAGCATCACCAAACGCCCAACTCACTACAACACGAGCTGGGATATGGCCAAGTTTGAGGTGTGCTGTCACAAGTTTGCCGATCTTTCAGAGAACAACTATGGTGTTTCCATCCTTAATGACAGCAAATATGGCTTCGCAACCGCGGGCAAGACGATGCGACTGTCACTTCTCCGATCACCCAAGGCCCCCGATGCTAACGCTGATATGGGACGCCACACCATCCGATGGGCCATTTTACCTCACAAGGGCGGTCTGTCATCAGCCACTGTCAAGGCTGCGTACGCTCTCAACAACCCTCTGAAGCCTGTTACTGCTTCCAAGGCTGCTATTGAAAGCATTTCTGGCGCGCCGATCAAGCTTGTGAACACTGACGAGTCCGACTCTCTCGTCCTCGACACGATCAAGCGTGGTCAGGATGATGAAGACGTAAGCCGAGATGAGGGCCTACGTATCAACAAGGGCCAGAGTATCATCTGTCGTGTATACGAATCTCTAGGTGGCCGCAGCCGTGGTAACATTGAAACGAGCTTTGATGTCAAGCGTGTCACCAAGACAAACATTTTGGAGGATGAACTCGAGGAGATCCATCTGTCAGATGGCAAGATCCCGATTACACTGCGACCATTCGAGGTGGCAACCTTCAAGCTCGAGCTGTAGGACGACCCCGACTAGGATAACTGTGTCTGCTCAACATCGGAGGTTCGTGTCTTTGTTATATAAGAACTGCTCCAGAACAGCATGAACTATTAGCATGTGACGAATGTGATGTTATCAGGGCACGGGAGTGGACAGCGGCTGAAGTGTTGGGACAATCGACAAGACAGTGGAGGGCAACAGCATGGCTATCAAACAGGGCCTTAGTTGATTGCCAGAAAATGGCTCTATAATTCCAATTCCTAAAACGCCGTCTCCTCCATGTGACTTGTAATAAAAATTCGAGTTGAAATGCGGACACGTCTCAACCACATAGGTAAGATCAGCAAAGGGAATATCTTCGATCTCCACAAGTCATTGCTCTCCTTAAACCATAAAATCCTACAAAAAAGTGACCAGATAGTGTCTAACGAGAATTATTCAGGCAGCTCCTCAATGACTGTCTGTACCATTTGGATAAGCTCCTTGATGTCAGGTCGCTCAGCGGGCTCAACATTCAAACACTTCCTCACAACCTCACGAATAGGCTCGCTAATCTCAACCGCCGGTGCTTGTTGCTGCTGCTGCCCTTGCTGGGGGCGCATGCTATTCGATCGCTTGACACCAGCAGGGCCCTCGTCAGGGAAACGCCAGTCACCACCAAGGACACACAGAGACAGTGTACCACCTGTCTCATCCGATCGCATCTCGAAGGGTGATTTGCCAACGAGACAAGCGTAAAGTGTGCAGCCAAGAGACCAAATATCAACCTTTGTGTCGATGACCATGCCAGTTTGGACATCGAAGAGCTCAGGGGCACGGTAAGGCATCGTTGAGTGCTCGGCGGCGGTGTCTTGGATCTGGAGTGCGAGTGATTGGGATGTTACGGGGATGGGCGAGGGAGCGACTGATCCGAGGTCCATAAGAATAGGGGTCGAGCCGGTGTCATCGATCATGATGTTGCCTGTGGTGTCGAGTAAGTACGGGAGATAGAAACAATGATATCGTGGTGGTTGGACACTTACCTGGCTTGATATCTCGATGGGCGTAATGCTGAATTGACTTGCCACCGCTAACTTGATTCTCACCCTCCAGTAAGCCTCTCTCCTGTTCATCCTCCTCATCTTCTTCAGTTCGCTTTCCTCTTGTGTTATTCCTCTCATCGTGGTGCTCATCCTCTTCCCGACCCATGTTCATGCGCTCTACGGCAGGCTTGTAATCGTGCATGGCGCGAAGGGCCTTACACACGCCGAGGAAGAGCAGCATGAGACGACGCTCGGGGAAACGATCATGATTGACGAGGTTCGCATTGATCATGTCCTGCAAATTGCCACGCTTGTAGTACGGTAACAGGACGTAGACGGTCTTTGTTGCCTCGTCAGCGCCGCGCTCGGTCGCGACGGAGTGATCGATGGCGGAGATGATGGTTGGAACGTGTGAAAAGAGGCGGTAGGCATCGACCTCGCGCATGGCCTGCTGAACGGACTCGGCACCGAAGGGACATCGGATCTTCTTGAGGGCAAAGAGCTCGTGGGTTGATGTGTCTTCGACGAGGTAGACGTAAGAGAAACCGCCCTGGCAGATGTCAGCAATGGGATACTTCGGAAGAAGTGGAATTGGGGCTCACCTCGCCTAGGAGTCTTAAGATCTTGAAGCTTCGGTTGTTGATCTTAAGATTTGGGTTCCCGGGGAAGCAGTTCAGGCAGTTCCCGAAGGAGTAGAAGAGGTCAAGGAGGACTTGCGCCATGATGGATGATAGCTTGTGATCTCCCCTTTACGCAATCAACCGTGTACCAGCTTTGAAGATGACGTCTCCGAGTAATTAGAGATTTCTTGTTGGAAGGAATGGAAAGAGAGTTTGCGTTTGCAAGATATGGATCGTCAGGGACAAGTGTGGTTGGAGTTTGAAGATATCTCGGTCGCAATTGGATAGATGACGAAACAGATGATGATAAGTCGCAGGATTCGCGTTTATAGATATCGCAGGTGTAATTCAGAGCTTGATGAGCGATTCGAAAGACGATGCAGTGCCAAACAAGGGAGAGAAGAGGTCCAATGTTGAGATGTTGTTTTGGCTGATGTTGGAAGCTGAGGTCGACGTTCTAGAGTCTGAGCCACCTCAGCCCTGAAACTTGACGACTTAGGTAACTTACAAGCCAAGCCCAAGGCAGTGGAGGCAGGTGCTAACTTGTCTGGGCCAGCTAGATAGGGACGTACTTTGTGTACATGTGAGAGTGACCAGCTTCTGATTGGTGTATATTTCCAGATCCACTCTTGGCCCGATAGGCAGTCGTCACTATCGACTTGCCCTTTTGGGACCTTTGTGACGACGAGGGTTCCTTCACTGGGGTTCGACAATATCCAGACTTCCTCTGCCAAATAATTCATCTAAAATCACTAATGGAGTTACCCTTATGAGGAAACCCTAAAACTTATCATAAAACTCCTTAGAGTTTAGGCTACAATTATACAAGTTCTTAGGATATTATAAAGTTTAGTAAAGGTTGTGACATGGAAGAGCCATGTCTCGATCCTCAAGGCCCCAGTATCACAGTATCACGAGTCAGCAAGCAGGTGGTTCAATAAACAATCGAGATATTTTACCCAAGTTTAGGATAAGCCACTATAGTAATTAGAGCATACATTAGGCTAAGAATTAACTAAAATATTTGATATCTTACCTAAACTTATCACGACGAAGCACGCACAATCGTATTGTCTGACATTTCTTGATTTCATCTATAATAAGCTAATTCCTCAGCACAGACAATGCTTTTTAGTACCCTTTTATAACAACAATACTCGAACAAAGGCGTCTCCCGCCTGTATGCCTGTGACTTCCCATCACCTAGTTACCCAAATCGCTAAACCGGCCCAAGATGCAATCAAGCCTCCCAACAATCAATCCCGTTAAGCCCAACTTCCAAAACAATCATCAATCCCTCGCTAAGATATATATATATACTTTCATACGCGTACCAAATCGCCTTGGAGAATAAAACCCGCCCATGTGATGTTTTCTCCCATGTTCGGTGCTGCTGGTGCATCTAATTCAATCATAACATGTCTTCAGTAGCAAATCCATGCCGCTGTTTTGATAAATCGAATTTACGACAGCAGATTTCGTAGTGATGGACTGGCACTCGCTCCACTCGCAGGACGGCTCTGCGGGGGCGGGAGTCCATTTCGGGAGCCGGGTGGGCTCGTTTGAGGAGTAGAGTATGGCGGTCTCTGCGGATGGATTTCATGAGAAAATCCATCAGTTCTAGGAGGTGGAGGTGGAGGAGGAGGCACCCCATTCGTCATGTTTGGTGGCGGCAGATGTGCCGGCGGACCGTGATGTCCATGAGGCTGATATGGATGGACATATCGAGGGGGCGGTGCTGGTCCGTTAAGTCGTCGAGGAGATGGCGGCAGTCCGTTGGCGTACGGCTGCGGCCCATGGCCACCGTGATGGTTCGCCGGTGGTGGTGCAGGCGGCGGAGGCCCAGCTACAGGCGGAGGTCGCAGAGAAGAGAGATTCGACATCGGCGGCGCGTTGTGAAGAGGAGGAGGCCCTCCGTTTATATGTCGAGGAGGCGATCCTTGCTGGCTTGCCGGTCGTCCCCATTCGCTGTACGAGGGCCTCGAAGGTGGTGGAGCGGCATAGGCGTGAGGAGCCGGTGGTCGAGCTCCAAGAGCGTGATCTGCGACGAGTGCAGGTGCTTGGATCGGTGGAGGGCCTGCCTGAGCATGAACATGAGGAGGCCATGCGTAAGTAGCAGGGTGCGCTTCACGATGAGCAGGCATAACCTGTGGCGGACTGTGTAGAGGGGGTGCTGCGGCCGGTAGGCTTGCCTCGGGAGCTGGGGGCAGAGGAACGTCCGCTATGACAGGCGATCGCCGCGGCGAGTGCGGTTTTGCGATGCGCTGGGCCTTGCGACACTTGTGACATTGGAATCGTCTTTGTTCCACAAACTTCTGGGCCTCGCTTCCAAGTGTGCCATAATGTCCGTTGGTGAGTTCGCGCTCTTGAGAATTGTCGATCGGCCACCATTTCGGGCTAACATCAATACCACAAGTAATGCAGACCTTTTCTCCTGGCTGTCTTGAATCCGAGGCCACATCTCCCGTCTCACCGTTGCGCTGTTGACTCGATACGACAGCGGGAATGTTCGTTGTTGAAGATCTGCGCAGGCCAGGCTGAGTCATTGTACCTGTCAGCTTGGCTGCGTTTGTCATCAGGTTGGCCTTGCGAACAGTGCCTGTCAAAGTGAGGTCGGCCTGCTTGAAATTTTGTACATAGAGCTGCAAAATATTGAGCCCTGAATCGTCCACAACGTCGTGCATCTGGTGAACGGTGGTCTTTGTAGGAGCGTGATCCTTACACCAAACGGTTGCCGACATGGTGCCGCTCTCTCCGTTGATGGTTACGATATTGAACTGGTCTCGGCGAGAGCTTTTCACGGGAGTAAGATCAAACCCGAGAACATGTCCCTGTTGTCGTGCACATTCCACGTGTACTGTGAGCTTGGTTAGTGTCCAGCTTTTGCCATTCGACCATCTAAACTTACGCGGAATGCGGCATTGATGACAGGAGACACAAGCACCATCCTTCTTGTTGCAAACCTGACAAGTCTCGTCGTATCTGCTCCTTGGGATTGAAGGAATTCCTTCTGAGGGTTCTAGAGCCTTGGCATTCCCGAACTTGACCTCCGGGGTCCAAACCGCACAGGTGACATGGACCCAATTGTTGTCAGCGGTCCTCTTGAGCGGTTCTCGAGGGTTGACTGGTCGGTTCATCTCTTCTTGCTTCTTACGGTAGAATTCCGCAGCCTTTCGAGCTTGTTGAACTTCCAGGCGCTCCCTCTCGCGGTCTTTCTCTGACATCTTCTTTTTGTGGTGTGTAAGTTTGGGCTGCTCCACAAAATCATGTTCCGTGTACTCAACAGGACAAAGAACACATTGGTAATGCTAGAATTTCTGTTAGCACAGGTGTATAAAAAGGCCCTGTATCACTCACAATCGAGACCTGCGGGTTCTTATCGTTGGCGCACATGTCGCAGGTCCATTTTCCAGAACTTCGGTTATCCATTATACCATAGCAGTCGCGGTGCACTGTCAGACGACACTCGCGACAAGACAAGTGCTGATCTCCTTGTGGTTCCAATTGACCGCAGACTGCGCAGGGCAGAAGTCTGGGCTTGGGCATTTCGGGGACAGCAACGCTTTCCACGCTCTTGTCTTTCTTCTTGGACGTGGTGGAGCCGGCTGCACTAGCGGCATCGGAGTGGCCGTTATCCATATCCTTGTCTGGAGGTGCACCCTTGAGCTTCTTCCGCGGCGGTTCTTGTCCGTTAGTAGTTACTGGAGCTGCCGTGGGAGTAGGCGCGCGTTCTGGTGTCATCATGCCCATCTCCTTTGCAACTTGCAGTTCCTTGAGGAGCTCCTCGTCTTGTTTGCGCTTCCAAGCTCGGCCACCCGATTGAGCCACCTTCTTGGCCACCTCTTCCAAATCTTCCCATCGAATAGCATATCGGCGCCATAGTTCGGCACATCGACGGCACAGGGCGATCACCCGTTCCTGACCCTTCTCCTTGTTTGAGTTTTTGGCGCCAGCATCGTTGACAAGCCCGGGAATCGCGTTCGGAGCACGTCTCCATTGCAGTGATGAGGTTGTCGAGCAGAATTGACACATGAATCCTCGCTTCTTCTGGTTTGCCTTCTCGGTATCGAATGCGGAATCGTCGTCATTGTCCGCAACGTCGTCAGCGAGCTTACTAGCAGCCGCTTCTGCTCGTTTGGCCTCCTTCTTTCCTTTTCGGCCAGCCTGGTTTTCTAGGACCTGCTTTCCACGGTCTGACTTTTTCCAAGCGTAGTAATAGCGGGTCACCATGCCGTAATACATAGATTTGACATGTTTTCGAACCAGGTAAAGTTCGGAGCCATACTTGATGACGGCCTCTTCAAACTTCTTTTGTTCCGTTGGAGTTAGTTCTGGTTCTTTGAATGCCGCCTTTTCTTTCTCGGGAAGAATTTTGAGAGAGCGCTTAGTATCGAACCCAGAATGGAACAACGTATCCGCCGCAACATCTTGGAGGTTAGTCGAGCGTTCCGGCAGTCCGAGATCCTTGGCCATTCCCTTAGCCTTTTCCATGTATTGGTTAATTTCCGTCTCTTTGATAACGTCTTCTGAGGGGGGTATCCACATGGGTGTTGCTGTGCAGTTGGGGTCGTCTTCGTCATGATCTTCACCTCGAGCTGTGTAGCCAGGAGGCATATCCTGAACCCACTTTGGGCGTTTTCCACGCGAGGCCTTTTCGGCTTCAAGAGCAGCCTGGAACTTTGCATCCTTCTTGCCGTTCTTCTTGATTTCCAGCGGCTTCACGTATTCCACAGGCTGTCCTGGCCACGGCAAAACAGTCGCTTGATTTCTGGGTCCAATTCTCGTACTCGCGCGAGGATAAATTCTGTCGTCGTAGTCAAGCGCATCCTCCGGCTTGCAGTGCATTCCCAAATAACGGTAAGGCCAAAGCGAGGCTTGGTAGACTTGCTCAGCGGTGCCTTCGTGATGGACATGGTCTTCGTCAGGACTCGTGCGAGTAGTGTCGACCCCTTGCATCTCCTCGTCCTCTTCGTCCATCAGATCGTCATCGTCGCCGTCGAAACTAGGGTCATTGACATTAGGGGTATTGCGAGCCTCCAGCTTCCTCTCCTGCGCACGACTACAAGCAGCACAGGACCATGCAAAACCTCTCGATGGCTTCTTCAATAGAGGCGGGTTCACACAATTCATATGATATGTGTTTTTACATACAGCACAGTCAACCGAGTCGTTGCTGAAGAACACCAATCAAATCAGCCACTGAGCGTGGGTGGGACGTGGGGCAGTGTAAGTGGTACGTACCTTGCGCAATAGCCGGTGCATCTTTTGCAGAGCTTAACGGCGCTAGTGAGCTCCTTGCCACGCCCCTGCTCGACTAGCACGTATTTCCAGCGCTCGTCGAGAACCTTTTTCACATTGGCTGGAACGTTGACAATGGAGCGCGTCGGAATCAGATCGTAATTCTTCTGGATATACCGATCATATAATTTGTCGAACCAGAAACTGTCGGATGTCTTTCGATAGGCCTCCAAACTAGGGATCTCGGCTTTGTGACGAATCTGACACTTGCCGCGCAGCGCAGTCAACGGGCTGATGTCGGAGTGCATCGTCGCAAAGACCATGCGTGTGTCTGTGGCCTTTCGGCCAATATCCTTTGGCCGATAATACCAATTAATGCGGATTGCCTCCACAGGTTTGCTGCTATCATTTTGCACATGAAGAAATTCCATGATGCGGCCCAGGTAATAGGGTTCCCCTGGTGGCTCACAGACAAGGTACACATGATCTGCGTCGCCAGGTTAGCCACGCTTGATCTGAATTTATGGTGGACCTTTTTGGGGGGAGTATGTTACCATTCGGCTCCAGCACCGTGCCATCGTCAGCTACCATCCGGCCATCGACAGGTCGTCCTTTGCAGTCGTCAAATGTTAACATGTTGGTTTCGGGCCATGAAATGCCTGCTGGTGGTCCAGTAGCAGATGATTTTTTGGATGTGTTGTTGGTAGAGGTCGCTTGGTTAGTGGGACCTGCCGACTGGGTTACGACCTTGCGCTTCCGTGTAGGCTGCGAAGCAACCGTCAGTTGAGTGGCCGTGGACGCATTGCTTGAACCACCCGATTGTTGCTCCTTGGGGGCATTTGCAGGTTGCGCTGCCTTGGCCTCGTCTGTGCCAGCCTTACGCGAGCTGGCACCGCCACGAGGCGCATCGCTGTTCACAGCGGCACTGGACTGGCGCGACGTCTTTTTAGAGTCACCGTCTTTCTTGTCGTGATAGTAGTCATAAACATCGGCATCAATATCCTTGTCCTCGGCGTAGTTGATACGTGAATTGCCGTTCCTATTACGGGAACGAGTCCCATAGCCCGATGCTGCATCTGCACCGGCGTCTTTGGCCGCGCCGTCCAAACCTGATTGAGTGGTCATTGGGTCGGCCACAGATTGAGCATCAGGGTCTGAGGCCTTGGAGTCCTGAGTGACGAGTTAGAGACTGGGTCCAATCGCGACCGCGCCCTGACAGCTCGCGGCTTAAGTGAGAGACCAAGACGTATGGGCATAAAAAAAGTGATGTGGAAAGTAAAGCGAATGAGAGTTTTTAAAGGTAAATTGATAAATTAACTCACATTTTGTTGTGCCATGACACCCAGCAGAGAATCACTTGCGCAACAACGAGATGGGGTGAATCGCGTATGAAGGCATGCCCGGAGGTGATGGCTTGATGGCGGAAGTTGCGAGGATGAAGAAGGTCAGTGAAGGTCTCGTACTAGTTTTGTTGGATGAGATGAAATAATTCAAGACCAGCGGGAGACGCCACGAGTATCAGAGATAGAGCTCGAAGCTCGAAATAGAGATGAATTGCCCACCAAGATGGAGTGTGAGTAAGGTTGAGAAGGAGGAAGAGGCATGATTCCCAGGCGCCGGGAGAAGAAACGTCCTGGCTGGCACTGGCACTGGCACCCCGAGGCGGCGGCCCTGGCCTGGTCGATGCACCCACTCTACTAAGAATGCACGGGGGTGGCGTTAGATTGACAAAGTAGCGCATAGGTAGCCACTAACCGGGTGGCGGCTGATATGCACTTTGAGCATGCTAGACTTTGACCCCAGCATGATAAAATTGAACGCTGTCTCTACATTCTGCACCCTAGTCATCAGTGTTACCTCAAGTCTCCACGGGGGCCCATCTGGGTCTCGCAGCACTGACGAGCCGACGGATCTCAACCCAACTCTGAGGCGTGTCCATGGGTCCACGGGTCCTCCCACAAGAAAGAGCAGGCCATACCGGGGGGAGAACCACTACGAAGCCGGTCACCACAGATTGGTCATTACTGTCATGGTCGAGACGTCAAGCCGGCTTTTGGTGGGAAAATCTAGGGCCTAGAAAACCACCAAAGCTGGAGTTGAAGAAGCAAGACGAGGAAATGTGAATATTCGTACCTTGGTATTAGACAGATACCTTACCCAGAGAGATGACGGATATCATCGTTGCACACTTGGTCCCCTCGCCAAGGATGAATCGATATAACACCATGGGGCATAAGATACTCGGTACAAATAATGCAGGCAACATACAAATAACTGGGCAGTCTTGTCTTCTGTCCCCCATTCTCAGTTAGAATGTTTGCCCCATCACCCTCTCCTCGTTGCTGGAAGATAAAGATACCGACTGGCTTTCTGGGGGGGCACCTCTGAACAGTCAGCGATATAAACCCTTCCTCTCTTTCGCTCGATTCAATTCGACAACCTTTCCATCCTGCTCCGCCATGATAGTGTTCCCTCCCCCCATGCCATGCCATGCCATGCCAGGCTTGCCCAGCCCAGTCCGTCATGCGCCGTTGGACAGATCGACGTTCATAATAGCTTCTACGTACCATACCGCAGTCGGTAAGTCGCCCTGCATCATCGCAAAGTTGGCTTTTAGCTGCGGCAACTCAAGTTGTGTTTCGCTTGTGAGAAAGACAGACTCAAAGGTTGTCAAAAGAATGTGAGTTTGGAGGAAAATGGAGAGAGCTTGGAGCATGGGGCGCCAAGTCATCCGCATTTCCCGTTGCATCTCCCACACCCTTGCACACCCTCCCTCGACTCAATCGATCTTTTTACAGAGTCGTCGCTATTAAAGCTCCGTGTCTCCATTCAATAATACAGAGCGGCAGTTAATTAAGAAGTTTATATTCCGTTGCATTGAGTCGTAATATCTGACGAAGGATGCTTATTATGTTCTTTTGAATGCCTGCTCTACCGGGTAGCTATCCGGCCTGTTTATACCTAGACTACCTAATCTAGGTACTATTACCACAGAGTGCCATGCGTTCTCGATTTGCTTTACCTCACCCTGCCGAGAAACTTATCGTCATGTTGGCCGTTTAATCTCTGCCATGGTCGCAGATTGTTTCATTCCGTCTCGCTCCAGCACATCGAACGCACAGCGCAGCTCCAAACAACAGCCGTCACAAATGGACAGTAGCTACAACTACCCAGGTAGTTCGGTATTCCAATGGTTTCACTAGCTGCTCGCTTCGTCTCTCCGCTAGCATGACGTCTTAAACAATCAAAATCAGCGACACCCAACTTACCGCAACGCAGAACAAATTGACCTGCCTTAGTTGGTGAGGGTTGGAAAATATCCATGGATACCTTGAGCTGTCCACTACCGACAACACGGGGCCGACCAGCTGGGGTCCGCCTATACGAACACTAAACACTTCCCCCATAAGTTATCGAGGCCGGACCTAGACTCAAGAGCCGGTCAATTTCGCGCCAGAAAAAAAAGGATGTGCGGTGATGATGTTGAGTCGTGGAAGCTGACGGAGGGAGGTCGGCAATAGGGCTAAAGATTGAGCTGCGTAGTGAAGTCAGCTCCACCAACGTGGCCGGGGCTCCGGTTGGATGGACTGAAGGTTGCCCAGAGATGATGCCCTGCAGCGGTCCATGGCCATGGCGGCATGGTACGTACCTTCTGTCCCATCTCCCACGACAAGGACCGGTCTGCGAGACTTAAGTTCAGTTCCATTGTTGCGGTGTTGCGCTGTTCCCCCTCAGGCATGGTCTGGTCTACTCTCGGAGGTCAAGAAAAATCTGGAGTAAAGGCGTAGCTCTTCTATGCCATAACTTTTACTAAATTTTACGATTATTTTAGGATTTATATGATCTTATGCCCTAAACTCTGAGGAGTCTTATGATGAATTTTACGAGATTATACTATAATGATGCCGCATTTCATGACCTCAAACTCAGTAGAGGGAGTCCGGGTTATTAACGAACCCCCTAGTTTACCCTCCAGGATGGACTGGATTGATGATGGATGGTGGGCTTTGGCCCCCCTTGTTCGGACTGGACAGGCTTTTTCCCGTCTGGATCACAGCCATTTCATTAGCTGGTAGCTTACCATATCCAACCGGGAATGTCTCAACTCACTCATTGCTCCAAATTACCAGGTGCTAGCATCATTGACGACAATGTCAGGCAGACCCCGTTACTCTGAGCGTTTTATTTGTTTTGTCAAACTTAGTCTCGTCAGCACATGCCAGTGACTGTCCGGTCGTCTTGACAAGTGGCTATTTGTTTCACCGAAATGCGACATTTGAGATACGTATCCTAAATGAGGCTCTCATGCCTGGGTCAGGATGATAGATAAAATGTGGGAGTTTGTTCATTCAGATACCACTGGCTTTAGTATGCGAAGCCCACGTCGGTTTCTTTTGACCACACAACTGCTGGCCCATGAATCACGGCCATGGCGAAATTGAAACGACTGGCGATTGATGTCTCGGTGACGGTTGGTCTGAATCAACTCCTCTGACGATCAGCCGATCAGCCGATGAATTAGCAGCACACATCTATATTTATCTGCTACCATTTTTACATTTAAAATTCATTAGAGCAGAGTGTAGTAGCTCATCTTGGTAATATTGTTTGATGGCCTTCGTGCTTAAGGACCCAGACTGTAGAAATGATGCTGCACGGCGTGGTCAAATGGTCGTCGAATCAAGATTCCACGGATCGGAGAGGCACGAGGCACACCCCCCCAAAAAACTGCCCCTCAAAAAAACGTAGGTGCCCGCTAAAGGGTCGTGGGGCTAAACACCCGACCCGACCGCAGGGGAACGCCCGACGACACTTGAGATTTGGTGCAGCTCAGCACAGGACAGCACAGTCACCTGTTGGCCTAGAATGCCTGCAAAATTCATCAAAAAATCAGAGCAATAGGCTGATATCGCTAGCATAGTGACAATAGAGAACATATTCTTGAAAAACCGTACCTACCACATGGCCGATGGCGGTGGTACACGTGTAGTCGGCCTGGCCAAAAGAGGGAGTGACGTACATGGGGATGCAAGCTAAGGTACTACGTACGTACAGTACAGGCTGGGAATCCATGCGCTGCATCTGCAATTGACTGTCGAAGTAAGCCTGCAGATTCGGGCCAGAAGCACATGTACATTAGATATCAAGAACATTGAATGAGAAAAGGGATGAGAGGCCGAGGTCTCACGCCGAGGGAAATGACATAAGTCTATAGATCCGACGTGCAATTGGATGGAAATAATTTTAAGGCAATGCCACCAAACTTACAGTGAACAGGGGCACTAACGTAGGAACGTCCATTTGGATGGAAGAGGCAGGGCAGGTTTATGCTACCTGCCGTAGGTAGGCGGTCGCTGAGAACAACGCAGGGTTCTTCCTCTAACCTTGACCAATCATCGCATCGTATCATGCCGCGGGGCACCACCAGCTCCAAGCCCTGCAAATCGGCTGCAGCTTGTCGTGTGGTGTCAGGAACGCCCCGCGTCTGAGTGGGTGGCTCTTGCTCTTCGCCTCTGCCTGACACGCACGTGACACCGCGTTCCTATCGGTCTTTTTGTACACGTCCAAACACGCGAGTCACGTCACATTCAGGAGGACCCTGTTTTCATGAACAAAGATTTGCAAAAATGAGCGTTGGATGTGATTGTTCTCTTGTAACTTGTTCTTGATGCGTGTTTTTGTCCTTCTTTGTTTGTTCTTTTACTTCCGACCATGAAGAGCATGCGAGGATTGATGCATGCGACCAGTGTTGAAACTACCCATGAACACAAGACTACATTCGCTACAACTTCTCTTGCTGGACACAAAAGAAGTCTCTCCATCACAGGAGAAGAAAGTAACACCCGGCCGCCTGCATCTCGGGCCACTGTACAGTTTCAGCGAGCCGTCAGTTTACCCACGGCTCCTCCCAGAATATCTGCCAGTCGCATCGTTTCTCTGAACGAACGAGTTGGACCCTCCGAGTATTCACAAAGGAGAGTTATAGCTGCGACTCCTACAGCCTCTCGTGATCCTGAGCTCGATTTGAGCCATCCTACATATGGCCTACCTCAACAGCTGGTTGATAACTTTGTTTCACTTGGTATAAAGCAGATATATCCATGGCAGAAATCATGTCTCAAAGGTCCTGGGCTCCTGACAGGCGAAAAGAATCTTGTGTATTGCGCGCCAACTGGAGGTGGCAAATCTCTAGTGGCTGATGGTAAGACCAAACTTGGCAACATATGGGCTCAACTGACGGGTTCAAGTGCTCATGCTCAAGAGAATATTAGAGGAAAAGGGGACAAAGGCCCTTCTTGTCTTGCCCTATGTTGCTTTAGTACAAGAGAAAGTTCGCTGGCTTCGTAGTGTGGTTCAAGGCTTGCGCTTTGCTCCTGACGCCAACATTGACGACGACAAGCGCATTTGGCGGCGACGGGCAGATGAAAACACAGTTCGTGTCGTTGGTTTCTTTGGAGGTGGAAAGGTTCGAGCGACTTGGGCTGATTTCGACATTGGCGTTTGCACATTAGAAAAGGTTGGTTCTTGGTGTCTGGATTCGTATTGTAAAAATTGACATTTTCAAGGCAAACGCACTTGTAAATACGGCCATTGACGACTGCTCCGTCTCTAACCTCCGCGCAGTTGTGCTTGACGAGTTGCACATGGTTGACGATGACCATCGAGGCTATCTCCTGGAACTTGTAGCGACAAAGCTGCTTAGCCTGGAGCAGCCTGTACAAATCGTGGGCATGAGTGCCACGCTTCCGGTGTGTTTGATGCATCTTCATCCGAAGTCAATATCGGTGGCTAACATGCGAGCTAGAACATGGACATGATGGCTAAGTGGCTCGATGGACACTGTTATGGAACTCGGTACCGACCGGTTCCTATTGAGGAGCATCTCGTGTACGACGGCAACATATATCCCGCTAGTTCTACAAGCAGCCTCATCAAGACTGCTGCACAGCTGAATAGTCGGTCTACACAAACACAGGCACAAACGAGACCCATCCGACGGATCGAGCCTTCTACCCACAAGGAGCTCCGTGATCCAGTCCTAAATGCAGTAGTGACGCTCGCTCACGAGACTGCAGCCGCCGGCTTTGGAGCCCTCGTCTTTGCTGGAAGCCGTGGGATGTGCGAGTCCGACGCGCGATGGATTAGTCGCGCTATGCCCGGCCCCAACGAGCTTAAAATCGACGTTGTCGATAGGAGAATGGATCTATTAGGGGAGCTTCGGAGTCTCAACACGGGGGTTGACCCCATTTTGGAGGAGACTGTCATGTATGGCGTTGCCTTTCATCGTAAGTGGGACACTGTCCCAACACTTGCATTTCCGTTTGCTAATGCTACTAGATGTAAGTCCCTTACGACGAAAGTTTACAGCATCTCTAACAATATAGGCTGGTTTGACGACCGAAGAGAGGGATCTCATTGCTGCAGCATATGACGCCGGGACACTTCTCGTTTGCGTGGCCACCTGTAGTCTTGCAGCTGGTATCAATCTGTTGGTATCCTTTCTCCTGCTCATACAATCGCTGTACTTACAATTGTAGGCCAGCAAGAAGAGTAATTCTTCACAACTGCCGAATGGGGCGCGAATTTGTTGGCCCATCTATGTTAAGGCAGATGCGAGGACGAGCAGGAAGGCAAGGGAAAGCACCCATTGGCGAAACGTATCTGTGCTGTCGAGAAAATGACCTGGAACAGGTTGTAGAGCTCATGAATGCCGAACTGCCTCCGATCGCAAGCTGTTTGAATACAGAGAATCGACGCATTCAACGGTGAGTCTTGGCCCAGGCTAATAACTACATATAGCTGACAAAATCCAGCGCACTGTTGGAGGTCATTTCGATTCGATTAGCTACGAGTCATGAGTCCATATTGGATTACTTCTCAAAGTCGCTATTGAACCACACTCAAAATGCCAAGTTTGTAAACGATTGCATCACCTCAAGCTTGGAAGAGATAGAATCCATGGGTTTCGTGATCCGTGATTCTTTATCCATGTTCACAGCGACACAGTTGGGCAGAGCGATTGTGGCATCAGCTATCGATCCAGACGATGGTGTGTTCGTCCATAACGAACTTAGCCGGGCTCTCCAGGCGTTTGTCATGGATGGTGAGATGCATGTGTTATACACATTTACGCCAGTCCAGGAATTCGGCGTTATGGTGAACTGGCAGGTTTTTCGAAATGAGATGGAGGGCCTAGACGAGAGTGGTTTACGGGTCCTGCGCCTTTTAGGCATTAAGCCTACAACGATACTCAAATTGTAAGTTGGCTCGCCGTCGTCGAACTTGTATACTGACAGTTGACAAGGGCCCAAGGCGCCACGCTTCGTGAGACTACGCCAGAAGAGAAGCAAATAGCCCGTGTGCATCGACGCTTTTACCTTGCTCTTCAGTTACGAGACCTATGCAACGAGGTGCCGATACACATAGTGGCACGCAAATACGACGTACCTCGCGGAATGGTTCAAAACCTCTCTCAGACTTGCCAAGGCTTTGCTGCGGGAATGATCAAATTTTGCGAACAAATGAGCTGGGGGTAGGTGACCATCGAGAACGCCTCGACTGGCCACACAGCTAATCAATTCCCAGAGTAATGGCTGCAGCTCTCGACCACTTTTCTGACAGACTGGTGGCTGGTGCAAGAGCTGACCTGTTGGCTTTGGCAAAAATTCCTTTTATCAAGAGCAGAACGGCGTAGGGAAATTGCTCTTATAGACAAGCATCGTTGCTAACAGTCGACAGGCGGGTATTTTGGGAGAACGGGTTTCGTACTGTAGCAACTATTGCGAACGCGGATCCCACAGAGCTACTCCCTGTATTGATGCAGGTTAGAAATCCAATCCACCATTACTGATCTTGCAGTCGGGGGATGCTAACATGTTCAGGCCCAACCGAACAAGATTCGTCTAAAAGGTAAAGATAACGAGAAATACGAAGAAAAGTTGCTTGTCAAGGCTAAAGTCATATCGGATGCTGCAAGCAAGATCTGGAGTGAGTCGTCTTTCTATCTGTTTGGCCTCGCAACATTGTCTAACACGTATACTCTAAAAGGACTACAAATGCAGGCAGAGCTGGAGGAAGAGTAACCTACCTGCCTACCTCGGTACCTTGAAGAGAATTGACGGGTAACAACGGGGATGGCAACTGTTGCACATCTATCCAAGCGTTATTCGTGGCTTACAGTCCGGGGGACACGGGCCTGAGGCACATGGGTCGAGCGGTTTAATGCAGCCGTGTCATCTGTGGTCGCATGCAGTACAGGCTGCGGGCGAGCTGGGTTTCGGCACCGGAATAAGACGCGTGCCTCACAAGTCCGTGTGAAAGCTGGGATCGCATCAAGTATCATTACCACATCCGGCGCAGAGGACGACGGGTTGATCCAAAGGACAAGATCGATCTGCGATTTGACGTTCAGAAGTGCGGCTTTATTAGCCTATGGGTGTTATGAAAGCATGGGAACTAGAACGAAGTCAGAAATTCGAACAACCATCCCTGCTTGGTCGCCTTGTTACTGAGCCGATTGCATACGCCGCCTCCACTTACACAGGTCTCCAGATGTTACGTGAGATGAATGCAAAGCTGGCCATAGATCGACAAATCTGCCTCGTTGTGATATTGCAAACTCGATGAAAGAGTGAATTACCGACTATTGGTCTATGGGTGACCAAGCAACGTCTTATTCCATAGAAGCGCTTGTACCGCTGCATGTCGTTCTGCGCCTTGCTTATTCTGCGTGGAACGGCAGCCAAAAGGTTGGGGGGCTGTGGCTCTCAATTGGTAGTCATCAACCACCCACATGTTTGACATGCCGTTGGCTGTCTCCTAGGATTGGATGCCAAGATGGTGTGCGTGTATGCCTAGTTATTCTATTTCTGCTCGGCCCAGTATTTGGACGACGGACTGAACATTCTAAAGCCTCGTTTCGCGCTTTTTTTACGCGCCCTCACGCGATCTTTCAAATAATTCTATACCCTTGACAACAAGTCCAGTTTATTGATAGTTTGATTATGGCGGAAAATGGCGAAGGCGCCGGTACAACCGTCACTGAGCATACCCTGGCCGATGCTATGAACGTGTCTCCGCCAGATGTTATCGTGATAGACAGAGATTACCAAGAAGAAAATGAAGAGAAGCTCCCTAGCACAACAGAGGATCTTTGGGTCAGTTCATCAGATGGTCGATATTCTTCTTCGCCTATACCAATACGGGTTGGCCCTTTGAATAACATGCAAACATTTTACGTACGTGACAGCAGCTTCCGAGATAAGTAGTGACTGAACTGATGACTTTCTAGGTTCACAGAGAAATACTCATTCAAGCAGAGTGGTTTCATAAAGCTCTTTGCGGAGGCTTCAGGGAGGCCAACGAGCAGGTCATTGACTTGCCAGAGGAGGACCCAGCCATCTTTCATTTCCTAGTTGCTTTTTTGTACGAGGGACGCTTCGAGCCTATCAGGCCAGCGGCAAGTGTCTTGGGTGAGTAAAACATATCACAACCTAGCGCCCTTGAATACTGACTCCGAGCAGAACCAGGCGTCGATAAGGGCAAGGGACTTGACGTTGATCCAGAACCAGCAGAAGCCTCAGACTCGAGCTCGTCAAGTAGTAGTAACACCTCTCGAAGTTCGGGCAGTTCATGGCGTCGTCGACGTCGAGCTCAAGAGGCTAGACGTGCCGATATGGAAGAGAGACAAGAGAGACAAGAGAAACATCCAGGCCATCATCGACCCGGATGTCCTTGTCCTCGGTGCCTCGCAAGGCGGGACTATTCAAGATGCTGGCAATGCGGCGCCCAACGATCTCGCGAGGGCAGCAATATTCCACCTATTCCTTATGGCCGAGGAGCGCCCAGACGGGGAGTACCACCTCCAGGGGTTATGTACCCTCCCCCTGTGGGTGTGTCAGTGCCTCCTGAACATGATCGGCCTGCGCGCATCACAGGTGAAGATCTAAGGACGTGGTTCCTGGCGTACGAGCTCAACCTCGACGTCTATATCTGCTCGAACCGCTTTCTCATGGACGATTTCCGGAAGGCTGTGATGCGCTCATGTATCGACATGCTGGAAACGGCAGGCTGGGACGCTGCGCAACCAGAGATGATGCATCTCTGTAGAAAATTATATCGCAGTGTGCCAGAGGTCGATGATCTACTCAAGATGGTTATGGCCCGTGTGGGTTTCCTCCAGCCATTGCTATGGAAGCGTTTTCCCGAAGATACGAGCGAGTTTTTGGTAGGAAATCCAGAGCTGGGTGCTGCGATTCTAAGAGAGACGGTTGTAAGGCATTCACAACCGACGGGAGAGTTACCCTCGATGGAGCATGGGCATACGACCGCGTATGAAGATGAGTGGCAGCATTTGGGGCGGGTACCTGCGCGTCAACGTGTTTACTACGATTAAATGCGAGTGTTGTTGGGGGAAATATGTGATCAAGACGGCCTTGGGTGGATTCTGCGTTGGTATTTCACAGGTTAGAGATGGGTTCGGCATAGCATTTAATTGCGGAGAAGGTATTGCGGCGTCATTGGAGGCTATATGTTGTCTAGGTAGGAGACATATTTCATATCTATCAGAATCATGATATCCACCCATGCGAGGCATCTCCTCTGCTTCTATAGGGTTGTGCCAGTCTAGTCGATAACATCATCTCTCAAGCTAAACAGTTGCTGGAGAACTTCATCCGACTTGGCTCTCAGGGCCGTATGATACATGACATTTGTCTCAAAGCTCTTGGTACCCTTGACAAGCTTGGCCGTGTCTCTAGCAAAGTCGTAATCGACGTACATATCCTCGACGTACGACGCAGCATAAACAGGAACCTCATTCTTGCGGAGCTTCTCCTGGTCGTACAGCGCAGGCCAGTCATCACGGTTGGCTAGTTGCTCGGCCTCCTGGCGAAGGAGCTGTAGCTCTGGGTACGTTTCGAAGTGGAAGGGGAAGATCATTTCACCAGAAAAGTAAAGCGGATCGCTGGTGGAAGCTGTAGAGAAGTCGCTGTTGAGCCAAGAGAAGGGCTCGAGGGCTTTGCCGACGCGGTTTGCCGACCAGCGAGAGGCTGAGCCAGGGCCGTCACAGTAGATGGCTTCGTGAAGGATGGCATAGATGATGTTGGTATCAAATGGATTCCAGCCTTCCAACGGCACCAAAGATGCCCTGTTGAGGAAACCAAACTGGTCGAGTGAGGTTTTTAGGGTGAGAATGACGGAGTGAACCTGGTCGAAGCCTCCATGACCTCCAAAGGCGATGCCAATGGTCAAGAGACGCGGGATTGTAAGGACGCCTCCGGAGGGCAATGGAACGCTTCCACCTTTGCTCTCGATAAAACTGGCAATTTGACGGACATTGTCAACGTCCTCGGGAAATTTGGCGTAGTATTGGTCGTTACGCTCCGTGACCCTTCGGAACGTCGTTTCATATACTTGATCAGGCGACTTGCCCACGGGGGCCAGACCACCTGTGAGGAATACTTCACGAAGACCTTCTGGGTGCATAGAAAGGTATGAGAGAGAAATAAAGCCTCCGTATGATTGACCGAAAATGGACCAAGGCTGTTTTGAGGCAGACCATGAGGCGGTCAGACACTTGCGTACAGCTTCGCAGTCGCGGACGGTGTTATCTTGGCGCATAAAGCTAAGGTAGCGGGCACGTCCTTCAACTTCTTCAGAGACAATATTGAGCATTTCAGCACCGACTGGAGTGCTCAGACCGACGCCGCGATGGTCGAGCAGGAGAAGCTGATATCCTCTTGCGAGAGCGTGACGGGTGAGGGGATGGTCCTGAGGCTCACGGTTGCCAAAGCCAGGGCCACCCTCTAGATAGACCATGTATGGCTTTGGAGGGTCTCCAGTCTGATCTTTCGTGATATGTTCATCATCATCGTCTTCATGGGGGAAGATGGGAACCTCGTGTTTCTTAACGCGGCGGGCAAATAGAGTAATAGAGGGGCCGTTGGTGTCTGTATAGTCAAGAGGGACTTTGAAGAAGAGCTCTGTGACAAGCAATTGCCCCGGTACAACGTGGGACTTGCTGCTAATGAGCTCAGCTTGAGGAATGTTTAAGATGTCGGGAGTAGACATGGTGTTGTTGGTGAGAATGATTGTGGTAGTGTTGAATGGTGATGGCGGGGTTGGTGGGTGAGATAGATCATATATCCTTATCATTCGGGTATTTCCCATGCATCTCTACGACAATGTAACGGCAAAGAAGCAAGATTTTCAGTCGTGTTCCCTTTTTCTCCTCGCTCACCATTGAAGATATCAGAAATGGGTATATAATAGGAAACCCGATCCGGTGATAACATTGTTCGTAGTCTGGTGCATGAATATTTGCTGATGAGCTATTGTAAACTTGTTGCAGTTTTGTTCATGCGGGTCACCTATATGCCCTTATAGAGACATATGAATCAACAAAATCAAATTATCTGCGGTTCGACCACCTATCAACAGGGTGGTAATTAAATTAACTTGTACTTGAGGATCAATTTCCAGGTTACTAGATATATCAAACACCAAGATACAGGGTAAGCGGATAACCAGAGACATGCCTCGGCTTGTCTTCACCATCACCTCCACAATCCGACCACTAGCTCTCGAGGGGCCGAGACTCGGACTAGGACAAGTTCCGAAACACCGAGTATTTACTCTAACATTATTAAAGCGTGGCCGCTGGAAACATTATCAGCCGCATCATCATGTCCCGAGTCAACAACGGCTCTTGAGCTTCAAGATCCGAGTCAATTCGGATCTAAATTTGATGGATCTATTAAAATCAGGGCCGTTTCCCACTGGAGACCCTAATATTTTTAGGTACCTACAATACCCACTCAAGCAAGCATATTAGGCCAATCAGTCACTTTAACCCCCCACTTTGATCTCGCCTCGCTCTGGCAACAGCTCTCTGCTTTGTCCCCTTCTGGATCTCGCAAATCTCTTCCTTTTCCTTCCCCTTCTAATAAATATTTGCATTCCCATTTTCTCTTCCATTTTTCTCTCCCTTCCTTTCTCTTTCATACAAAAACATTCACAGCCAAGGGCATGGCATATTTACATCTTGCACACACGTTGGCAGATGCTTTCAACGCCCTTGCTGATGAAGTTCAGACCTTGACAGATCGAAAGACTGTCTTGGAGCACAAGCTGCGCTTCGCTCATGAACAAGTAAGTCTCTCTCTTAGTGGCTCTCAAATGCCAGGCACTGCAACGCAACCCGGCTTTTCCCACTCTCTACCCTGGCACCGCCGCGCAACCTCTCCAGTTTCGCTTCGGCGATACCGGAGCTGTCGGCTGCTTCCCCCCAGTCAGCATGATGAATATCTTAGCTCTAGATCAAGAGCATCAGACCAAATGGTCCTGTTGCCGAGATTGACAACCTTTTATTTCTGATACATGACATCCTATCACCATTATTCATACTCAACATCAACCTCATGATGGATTCGTCGCTGACTCGAAACCGCAAACAGTTCCAATATTTGGCTGACAAATATGCCCCGGCCGTGCCAGAAATAGCCGATACCCTGGCCAAGCTCCAGATACCTCCATATACACCTGTTGATAATTCATTGCCTGTTCCTCTACCACGCTCGTACAGCTCCGGCTCCCACTCCCAACATCAACTTGCCCTCGTCATCCGTGACGGACGTCGAGTAGCCAGCCAGCTTGCCTCGCTGGGCGAAGCGAGTAAAACCACTGGCTCTAGCAGAGAAACTGAGTCGCAACCTTCCCACGTAGCCACATCCATGTCGACCGCGCTAGAACAAGACTTCACGGTTCAAGGAAAGAAGGGCCATCTTCAATGCCCGTTCTCCAAGCCTGCCACGGCTAGCGGCTCTGAGGTCCATGACGGTGAGGATGATGCGGAGGACACCACTCCGCACCTCTCGATGGACCCCATCTGCGCAGCCATGTACGAAGAATCTACATCTCAGCAAGCTCGCACAAATGGTTCATCGGCCGTCAAGTGTCCCATTCGCTACATGGATAAGCACTCGGCAAAGGAAATCGCTCATTATGTCGAGACGCATAAGCATGAACTCCCACGCAGCCATGAAGTTTGCCTCCGCCGATACCAGCGTGACGAAGATCAGATCAAGAAAATAGACTCTAAATATGGCGACATTGTGAGCATGATTGAGGGACTCGGTCAACTACATCAACCTATGCTACCTGAGGCGGAGGAAGATCCGAACCGACCAAGTGATGTGGCACAACCTTCGAATGAAAGAGTTGAGAACTGGGCGCAGGCTGTTAGTGTAAACTCGGACCCAGACGACACACAAGTACCAACTCAGGAGGATGGGGACCGACAAAGCCACTTCGATCGACCGCTCAAGGAAGTACGCGTAGGAGAGTCGCCTAGCAGGCCATGGGGAATCTCTATTCCAGTCTACGAACTTTCCGGTCATGGCGACGACCAGCCTCTCTCTCCGCCGCCTGCGCCAGTACGCATGCCGACTCCGACAGCAACTGCACCCAGCGTTCCAGAATCGATCAAAAAGATGCCTGGCAAATGCCCATTCGATCATACAATGTTGGCTGCCATGACTGGAATGTCTTCACCAACCAAGCATGACCCGCCAGGTCACATCCCACCTCACGATCAAGAACACACACGGTCCTTTTCACCAGTCAAGGAGACCGGTCCTCCTCCTCATCAACATGAGACACCTCTTCAACCCGCCTTTATCAACCCCGATATGACCAAGGGGACAAGCAATCAACCTCAGATGATTTTCACGGGGCCTGTGTTCATTGGGTATCCCATGGACCAGGCTATTCAGTTCATGAACCAATATCGAGGGAATCAGTGATCCCAGTTAATTTTGGCATTGTTTTATTCATCAATTTCGCATTGGGCAAAGAATGCATAAGCGACGGCGTTGGCAAATTTTGATTTTTAGTTATGGTATGAAAGCGATGATATTAAAGGCGTCTCGATAGACGTCTTGAATTTTAAGCGGTATTGAGCAGCCGTGAGAGATGCAAGCGATGATTGATTGCAAACTTTGATTCCAGTATAGCGACATGATATCCAAATTTGGCTCTTATAGCACTAACGAAATTTGATTTATACGTATCATCCATCATCCTCTATCCATTCATTGCCATTGAGTAATAAACCATTAAGGTCCCCTAATGTAACATGTCCAGAACGCCTTGTCTAAACCACAAAAACTGCTATAACCAAACCGTTCCAAGGTCCCCTATTCATGGATGATTCCCGTCATTACTATTCCCATAACTCGCACATGGTCTCATCTCAATATATACCATCTGTGCCCCCTAATCCCCCCTCTTGTTGGTGTCTTCCTCATCCTCCTCATCATGATAGCTGCCCTCCAGACCATCCCTCTCCCAAAGCGAGATATCGTCATCCGACATGAGAACAGCCGCGTCATCGGGGTCCATGAGGGCCGAGTTATCAGAGTCGGCGTAACCAGCCTCGCCCTCCTCGGCAGACAGGGCGTTAGGATCCAGCCCCTGTTGACGGGAGAGCTCCTCGGCTCGAGCCATGGTGCGACGGTAGATGATTAGGCCGACGATGAGACCGACGGCGCCACCGAGGAACATGCTCAGGTAGTTGATGGCTTTGCTGCCGGCGGACATCTTATCGCCCTTTTCGGCGAGGAGAGCGAGACGGCTGCCGATGAAGACATGGACAAGCAGCTTGGGGCTGTAGACTCGTTAGAACCTGGAAAAGTAACCAGAAGTGTGGATTGCATGTTAGTACGTACCTTGACAACGCTGTAGAGACGGTAAACGCCAACGGTGTGATGCTAGGAATCGTAGCGAGAAACCCGTTGCTCAGACTGAACGGCAAAGGACAAAATCGAATAGCCGTGAGATACCATATGCCCTCCTGGCGCAACACCTGGCCCAGGGCAATAAAGCGGTGGTCCTTTCCAACCATACGATCAACATACTTGCTCAAGATAGTCCTGCTCGCAAGAAACGCGCCGAGGGCGCCCAGTGTGCATCCAGATGCCACAATGGGCCATCCCCAGGGGAATCCGTAAACGAAGCCCGCAATGGTGCTTGCGGTCGAGTATCCGACAATAGGCGGGAACGAAGTAGCAAAGACAAGAAGAAACGCCAAGATCCAACCACCCGGCAGATTGCGCCACTTCTCAGCATAAGGATCGAGCCACTTGAAGAAAGAATGCGAGTATATCAGCGCCAACACACCCAGCACAAACGCGACAACAGCGCCCACGCCAGCAAGCACCCTCTGGGTTGGCGACATGCGCAGATACACCTTGAGGACCTGCTCGCCAAGCAAATTCACCGAAGCCATGATGCGACGCACAAAGCTCGCCTTTCCGCGACCGCCAGCATAGTTACTACTCGCGCGACGACGGCCGACGAGGGGATTTGAGAGTCGGCGGTTCGACGACGACGTGGCAGACCAGGGCGGACGGTTTGGCGAGGGAGAGGAGCCGCGGTCTGGAGAGAGGGCGAGGGCCTGAGCGGTTGAGTTATAATCGGCAGGCATACTTGGCGACGAGATTGGGTTTGTTGGTTGAGTTGGAATTGTGATAGTTTGGCCTATGCGGCCATGTCTTTTGTACTTTTGGTATACGTGAGATTCGGAACGCGCGGAGATGGAGATGAGGCTGTAGCGGAGCGATTGAGGACCCAAGGGTTGCTAGAGGGTTGAGAATGTGATATTAAAGCAGTTTTGAAGCTTATAGCACAATAGTTGAGAGCGCGATGTATTGAATTCGATAGAACTTCAACGGAGATTCTATGGGGAGGTTGTTAATATGAAGCTGTCGTTGTTGGGTTGTACCCAGAGTTACATGACGTTGCTAGTGTCAGCACTTCCGAATGATCGGCCCCACTATCCATAGCACTAATCCTTGTCCGTCCAATACTTCAACTTTAGATATGTATCAAATAGAATCTTAGATCGACATCATGGGCATAGTCATGTCTTTAGTTGTAGAACAGAGTCTTATTTTACTGCTTTCTTTCTATTCTAGTCTCGCATCGTCATCGACGACCACTAGGCCCCTTGGGCGGATCACGCACCAAGAGCCTGACCTTGCCGTCGCCAATCTCGACGCCCTGGCTTAGAATATCCACCTCTTCCTTATCCTCATCGTCATCCGTGCCCTCTTTCGCAAGTGACTTATCCCAGCTACGAGCGTCGATGCCTAGGATACCTCCCATGTTGTTACGGTCTCCTGGCACAGAAAACTCCCGGTACGCGTACCGCCACTCGTTGAGAAAGTTCCGGATGGCTCTACTAACCTTGTCCTTGCCGTTCTTGCTGTGGTGTCCAGAGCCCGTGATGGCATAGATAGGCTGCGATTCTCGGCCATTCTCCATAAGGACCTTTTCGAGGTATTCAACTGCCTCTTCAGGGTGGAGACCATGAAGGTCAACATAAAGCTCCAAGCCATTGGGGCTGCCATTGTTACGCTCCTCATACAGCTCCCGCGCGGCCTCACGATGGGCCTTGCGCATAAGGTCGTTCTCGCTTTGTCCTCGCAAGCTGAGCGCTTTGGCCGCCCTAGCATCATTGCGGTTCCAGGCTTGCGCAGCACTATCATTACAAGTCAGTACATATGCTATAACATCGGTTGAAACAAAAATACACACCTTTGCAGAAACTTGTTACGAAGGCCGCCGTGCTTGATAGCCTCTTGGCGAGCCTTCAGATATGCCTTGTTAGCCCGCTCACCAGTCTCGAGCCACGGGATATGTTTGGGGCTGGAGATTGCTTGAGCCGCAGCACTATTCTCTCCGTTTCGCGTGGTTGTTGCGCTCCCGTTTCGTCCCATTCCTCTCTTAAGCTCAGGACGGACAGGAGTGGGCGACGGAGACATCTTGACAATGTCAGCCAAAGAGTTGGGCACCATGTTTTCCTTGTGTCCGTGACCATGGCCACCACGCTTGCCGTGGTGCTTTTTGCCCTGCTTGATGGAAGCGGATCCCAGCGAGGGGAATGCATCATTATCATCTAAAGCGGGTGCGGAGATGTCTGAATCCCTAGTCTGATGCCGACTGCCGGGGCGAGATCGATTACGAGGGCTGGAAGTTCCTTGGTAATGCTTCAAACCTGGCGGTGGTGTAATACCGACGCCGGGGAAACTGTTACTCCCAGCAAACCCGCTCAAATGATCAGGAGTGCCAGGCCGGAGCGATGGGAACGAGTTGAGATCTCCCAGCTGCAATCCTCCCTGCTTCGATGGTGGTGTACTGGCCCCGTCAAGTGCGAGCTTATTCATAAGCTTCGTAGGATCATGCGAGAAGATGCACGTCTCTCCGGCCAAGCAATTTCCCATTACCCAATATCTAAAGTAGAGGTGTTAGCTGTGACACTGCGAAATTACCGCATTGCATTATGACTTACTTGCATAGGTGGTTGCTAAGATCGTGGCTGAATCGACAATCGGCACGTAAGCACTGGCCAGTCGACATGTAAAACTTGCAGATCACCCCAGACTTTTGTTGACCAAGAGGAGTAGAGGGGCGATCAACCGACTTTCCGATTAACACGTTTTTGGGTTCTTCCAGTGAAACACCGCCTGGTTGATTGTCCCCAGCCTGTTCCATGAATGAGACAATAGTCGCACTTAGATCGTAACCGTTTTGCGCCAGAGCAGCCTCGATCTCATCGTCCGATTTAGCTTGTCCCAGGATGGATCGCAACATGTCGTATGGCGACATATCAGCTGACTGCGCCGACATTGACGAGAACTCGGGTGCGGCGGCGTTGAGGGCGCTTGGGGTGCCGACAGAAGAGGTTACGCTGGCAGCATCATCACTGACAAGCCACTCAACGTTTTCAGCTTGGTATTCGCCAAGGATCTCGGTAGCCGGGGTCGGATCGGTAGCAAATTCATATGCATTCAAGCTTGGGCTGTGAGGAATGACAGGCGTCGCAAGAGCCATGCGCGGCGAGGCGCGAGGTGAAGAAAAGGGAGAGACTGTCGAGGATATGGTCCTGCCAAAGGTGGATGGTACGAAGCCAGGAGGAGCAAGGGGGCTCACGGCGAGCCTTGGGGATCCCGAGAGAGGAGTTGGCGAACCGCGCCAAGAGGCGGGAGAGGGACGTCGCAGGATTGTTTGTCTTATTGGAGGCGGCGAAGTTGATGTCCCTCCGCCATCGCGATAGCGCCATAAGGCGTCTAATATGGCGTTGTCGAGAGAAGTACCGGTGAGGTTGGTCTCCTTGCGGAAGAGCTCCTCAAGCCTATCTGTCTTGTCCTCGTCTTCCAGCGTTTCATCCTGCAGGATGGGCAAGCACATCTCAAAGTGCTCGTCGGAAACCATGATTACGGCGTTTTTTATGGTCGATTTCAAATCGAAGAAGAAAGTTGTAGCTATGATGGTACAGATAGCTTAGATCGGAGCAAGACGAGACTCGCAATACCGGAACAGGGGTCTAAGCTGGTGTGGAGCTGATGCGACAAGCGACGTTGTTCGGAGAAGCGTTTGTAGTTGAGAAAGTCGTGTTCGACCAAAAGAAGAACAAGAAGGTGAGAGGCTGTTGCATCTTCTGGTCAGCTTTGGTTCGTTAGGTGCGATAGGACAAACCCAGGGGAACGGCAACGCGGAGAAGCAGAAGCAGAAGAAGGGACAGATAGTGGAGAGATCCATCAATGAACGGGACAAAGAGTCCAGAACAAAGGAGCCACGATGTACAGTGCTTTGGGGTCACTTACAGATTAAAAATAATGACAAGAGAAGCATAGGAGAAGAAGAAGGAAACAAGAATCGCGAAGGAGACACAACAAAATTGAAAGCAAAGGAAGCGCAAGCGCATCAAGCAATTGAAGACAAGAAGATTATACGTAACGGTGAAAAGGAGGAGGAGGAGATGGGAGATGATGTAGACTAGACTAGACGGGTCTAACCTTAGGTAGGTCCCGGACGGGAAGCGGAGTGGAGATGGAGGACACAGCACGGTCCCCCGGAAGGACACTTCAGGTCAGGGAGAGGTGCTAAGCTGTCAATAGCTGTAGCGGGTAGTGAATCAAACTACAGTGGCTGGGTAGGGGGTGTCTTGGTGACAGCCCAGGTAACCTTACCTAACCTCCATACCTTGAGTTAGCTGCTAAGGGGCTGGCTCTGATTCAGATGGTGTTTCGGAACTACAAGTAGATACGATCTACTCTTTGTTACGGGTACGTGGTTAAGACACCTATTCAACTAGCAAACACCTTAGAGGTGGATGTCCATGTCTTGGGGGTTCTTGGGACATAGCCTGGATACTGCTAAGGTAGTACTAATGTTGGTAGCTGAACAAGTAAGAATTAGGCTAAAGTTCATCCTACATCATCATAATACTTGGAAACCTCTTCTGTACCACTGATCTTGTGAATAATTAAGGTATCTCGCAGGCGGCTTCCTACCTTGGCACGTTTACCTTTTCCATTGGTGGCACTGGGCACTAGTCCAGACAAGCAAACCCAGCCTTGCACACGTATTTGGTGATAGCCTCCCGACCGTGCATGTCATATTCCACCTCTTGCATGTGATTCATGCTCAGAGGACATCTATTGCTGACACAAACACAAGAAACCTGATTACTGAATATCTTGTCCAGAGGCCACTGTCCAGGAGACATACTTGGCGGGGTCACTACCTACTCACGGCACACGGGCCATCGGATACAATCTACAGTACAGGCTGTACAGTATTACAAGCCCCTGATTGAGGAACTTGTCTGAATTAGAGCCCAATCGGAACAAGAACTGTACACGAGTTTCAGCTCTTTCCTACCACAGCGCCGTTGAATGGACGATAAGCCCTGCATGCACTTCTCTCATCACTCACGCCTTGTTCAGCAGTAAATACTAAATTTAGCCCAGGTGGAAGCAATTAACTGCTTAAGCTTCAATGAGCTGCCTCTGTGGAACCTTATTGGACACGACACCCTGTCACTTTTCCAGGCGAACTTTCAACCGGGTGCGAATATTCAACACCACCCTTGACACTTAGCAAGTTAATGCGAGTCTCCTATTTCCAACCTCGTTTCTTCCCTTCTAAACTAAGATTATGCAAATCTTCCAATATAGCATACAAATGAGTTGCCCAGCTCTGAAACCGGAGTGGAGCTGATAATTACTCTTATTTGGCTCTCGGTGGCTCTTCGTTCAATCATATCATCAATCGCCTGTTCAGCCTCGACTGATTGTCAACTTCTCAACCCCATCAAGTAACTACTACTAAATATTGATAACAAGAAATGATGAGAGAAATCGTAGTTTTTGCTGGATAATACTCTAACTACTTATACAATGTGCATTTTCTTCATTCTAGCAAGACTTAACTTGTCTATCTATCGCTAAAACACAAATATCTACCAATTGTCTCCTTAAACTACTAGAGCAGATAAAGGGGCTGTCTTAGGGTATCTCATCGTCATCGTCACCTCCAAAACCAAAGCTGAATCCACCACTACCTCCCTGCTGCTCATCTTCCGCTCCACCTACAGCAGCATCCCATTTGCGCTTCTTTCCGCCTTTCCTATCGGCCATATCTAACGCTTTCTCAAGCACATCCGGATAACTACTCTTCATCCTCTCCATGAAAAGCCCAAATGGATCCTTGACGTTATCATCAAATCCACTGACCTGGTCAGCCTTATCTCTCAAGAATGAGACGACCTCCGACACAAGGTTCAAGCTCTGCGGCACAAAGTTTTGTGTAAGGGCAATGCCGCTTTCGAGGTTAACCACCAGATGCCACCATCCGCTTGGAACATGCAGAATTTCTCCCGCTTCGCAGATACCTTCGACGCAGTCGGGAAGCTGTCGTGCCTCTTCGTGGAATGTGAGGAGCCACTCGGCGATGCTGAGAGGGCTGGTTACTTCGCTGCTGTCGTCGGACACGTAGACTCCGGGCACCTGCGTTGTGGGAGGGAACATGATCCAGTACTTTGCTCCCTGGATAACAGCGTTCCATGCACTTGTCGCATTGGGATCTTTGTGGAAGGTTGAGCCACTTCGTTCGGGGCCAACAATCAGCCATCGATGAGCAGGTCGCTCATTTTCGAGGACCTCGAACAAGTCAGGGCCGAAGCAGTCTGGCCTCCAGTATGCAGAGTCTCCAGTTTTGCCCACTTTGATTCCCATCTTTTCGGCGAATTTGCGATCAAACAGGTATAGAGGGCTCTCATCTCGGCTGTTCTTCATGTAATTGCAGTAGGTCGCGAACGGCCAGTCAACGGCCTCTGCACGAAACTCAACCTCGGCATATTTTTGAAGTAGAGTATCGATAGTCCATTCAGCACACACTGGCCACTCCTGGATACATTTGGTAAGGACAAATGGCTGCTCTGTCCACTTCTCGGCGTACTGGTCATAAGTCAAGTTCTCGAAGCGGCGAATCTGGTTTGCCTTGGGGATATTGGAGGTGAACTGGGTAAGGATGATATGACTGCAGGCAAATGGCCGGTGGAGGACGTCTGAGAAGACATTGCTGCAGTCAATCTTGGTTTCCTGATCACTTGGGAATCCCAGAACGGTCGACCTCCATGATCCTTGCCATCGAATATCCTTGCTGTCTTTTGGTGGTGACCTTGACTTGGGTTAGTTGTCGTTCCCATGATGCTTCAGGATATATCCTCGGCATGACTCAAGAAAAGTTGAGATAAGGTTGCACTTACTGTAAGAAAATAGGTTTCCAGAACTCATCCGAGTGGCAAAAGGCGTAGAAAAACTTGCATGTGTGACCAAGCTTCAAGAGAGCCTCTGCGTCGAACTGCTCAAGCACAAGCGAGATAACTTCGTCTGGGAGAAGTCTCCACGCTCCAGTTGACCGCCTGGCATTGTGGCCAGTAAAGAAGTACTGGTTGCCTAGAGGTTTAAGTCCTAATGGATGAGGAGGGATTGAGTCACTGTGAAGAGTTGACTCAGAAAAGTCATTCGTCCTATCACAGAGTGAACTGTGGTGGCGAGAGCCATTGTCAGAAACGGCCGAGGGCATGGTTGTGTTGTAGTGTTGAGACTGCCTGCTACCGGAAACGATATCCGAGATTTGAAGAGGACAAGGTCAAGAGTAAAGAGCAACAAGGGAATAACTCGCTGAAACGCAAGAAAAAAACAAGGCTGAAGGCGGAGCGATGAACCGTATGATACGATCCAAATCCGATTTACTACAGGCTACAGTCAGCCAAGCCCAGGCGTTGAGATGCACTGCTGTGTTTTAGTGCGCAGGGCGGAAGAAAAATCGGCTGAGGAATGGGTTCGGTAACAGTTCAAGATGAGACTAGAGTTACATTGCAGTTTGACTCTTTCTCAATGGGAGGTTACGTGGGCTTGCCCCTGATCTCTATTGGTGTATCTCTTTGATCTTATTCGTAGTTTTCTATCATGTATCCGTATTTGACCTGAGGATGACTCGTAACAATGAGTGATTCATTCATGAGAAGCATGGGTGTTGTCCCTGTCTAATGTCTATAGATATTTCTATGCTGTTGTTGGCTCAACCCAACTTCCAATACCCTGTCTAGCCTGTCTAGGGCCTGTCACATGCCCCTCCCCCAAACTGAAGCTTCTGGCGACTGTCAAGGGACAATAGAAAGAGTACGACACAGTCCAGTCTTGGGAAACGCCCAAAAAGATGTCGTTGGTGGCGGGCTGTGATCCGTGGGTGGAGGGGTAGACGAGGCAGAGGGGCAGGACTTTTTTTTCTTTTCTTTCAAGGTTGGTTAGGGCGGGGCGAAGTGGGATGGATCCAGCCTATGCAATCGCAGAACAAGAAAAAAAAACTTACAGAGAGAGAAAAAAATCAAAATCCTACCCGCAGTGCCAGGCAGAGAACAAGCACCGCCAGATGTACCCTAATCCCGATGACCCGCTAGGTGCCTAATCTCGATCTCTGATTGGCCGGCGCTTCTCTTGAGGTAAGCGGGTGGGCAGCAAGAGAAAAAAATATACTGCCTCCACGACCGCCCCTCATTCGACTTTTTTTTTCCTCTTCTCCTTCATACTCCATTCAGAGGAACAACACAAATAACAAACTTCATCCTAGATTTCTGTCGGTTCTCGTTTATTTCACGAGAATCTTTGAATCTAGTCGATACCAGCTTTCTTTTTCACCACCCGAAACGACAGGCGCAGTCTTCTCCAGAAGAAGTTCTGCCCTCTTAATTCTCTTCCGTCACCCCGCGATTTATCAATACTAGATCGAGCTGTGCTTGATCTAGATTTTCGTACGCCTCTACCGCAAATATGGCTACCGAGAAGGGACTCGAGGACGTCCCCGAGGGTGAGTTTGACATCCTTCTACTGCCTCTTGTTTGCGATGCCTTCGTCTCGTTCACCTGCCTGCCCGCTCAACTCAACATCGCATGGTGGGCGCCCTCTTGAGGTGCGCCCCAGGTGATGGCGCTTGGGAGTGGGCCACGCCCGCAGTCAAAGCCCAACATCACAATGAGCGCCAGGTCATTGACGTCGGAGCATCGCATGCTCCATGAGACAGCCTCTTAAACCACCAACAGATATGCTAACCATGCTCGCCTTATAGGTCAGATCGAGTCCAACTACGATGAGACCGTCGACTCCTTCGATGACATGAACCTCAAGTCTGAGCTCCTCCGAGGTGGTAAGTGTCTTTTTCGCACTCCATAAACTTTATCCCGCAAGCCGCTCACACTCGCTCAGTCTACGCCTACGGTTTCGAGCGTCCCTCTGCCATTCAGCAGCGTGCTATCATGCCCGTTATCAAGGGTCACGATGTCATCGCTCAGGCCCAGTCCGGTACTGGAAAGACCGCCACCTTCTCCATCTCTGTTCTCCAGAAGATCGACACCAACGTCAAGCAGTGCCAGGCTCTGATCCTTGCTCCCACCCGTGAGCTTGCCCAGCAGATCCAGAAGGTCGTTGTTGCTATTGGTGACTTCATGAACATTGAGTGCCACGCCTGCATTGGTGGCACCAGCGTCCGTGATGACATGAAGGCCCTCCAGGACGGCCCCCAGGTCGTCGTCGGTACCCCCGGCCGTGTCCAGGACATGATCCAGCGTCGTTTCCTCAAGACCGACTCCATGAAGATGTTCGTTCTCGACGAGGCCGATGAGATGCTTTCTGTAAGATACCTTAACCCTCAAATTCTTCTATTCGTGGTGCTAACCCTCTTCTTCAGCGTGGTTTCACCGAGCAGATCTACGACATCTTCCAGCTCCTCCCCCAGTCTACCCAGGTTGTCCTCCTGTCCGCTACCATGCCCCAGGACGTTCTTGAGGTCACTACCAAGTTTATGCGTGACCCCGTCCGCATTCTCGTCAAGAAGGACGAGCTTACCCTGGAGGGTATTAAGCAGTTCTACATCGCTGTCGAGAAGGAGGAGTGGAAGCTCGACACTCTTTCCGACTTGTACGAGACCGTCACCATCACCCAGGCCGTCATCTTCTGCAACACCCGCAGAAAGGTCGACTGGCTCACCGACAAGCTCACTGCCCGTGACTTCACCGTCTCCGCCATGCACGGTGACATGGACCAGGGTCAGCGTGACCTGATTATGAAGGAGTTCCGATCCGGTTCTTCTCGTGTCCTGATCGCCACTGACCTTCTGGCCCGTGGTATCGATGTCCAGCAGGTTTCCCTGGTCATCAACTACGATCTCCCCGCCAACCGTGAGAACTACATCCACCGAATTGGTCGTGGTGGTCGTTTCGGCCGAAAGGGTGTCGCCATCAACTTCGTCACCGCTGAGGACGTCCGAATGATGCGTGAGATTGAGCAGTTCTACAGCACCCAGATCGAGGAGATGCCCATGAACGTCGCCGACCTCATCTAAGCTCAAACCAAAAAAAGTGAAAAAAGCAACACGGGTCTTCCAACATCCGTTTCTCAGGCTGCCTCGCCAGCTTCTTATGACCAGACGACGCAGGGCAGCCTGACATCTTTGGGAGGGTTTTACGGAGAAATCTCTTGTGGCAGTTGTTGATAGATCTCGTTTCTAGAGTACCGTCTGGAAGGGCGGCAGGCCCTTTCTTGTTGCGCTGCCGCCGGTCCGGAAGGTGACCCATGGGGAGGAGGTCAGAACTCTTTGGCTTGGCCGCATGACAAAAGGCTTCGGGGGCAGTCCCTTGCACCTTAATACCTTTGGGAGGGTGCAGCGCGGGGGCTACCAAAAAGTAATGCAATGGTTTTTTCAAACCTGCTTTTTGTCTCTGTTATTTAGGGTGTCGTTATCATGATGAATGCTTTTCTATTTTTCTTTTAAAGACTTGTTCAAAATGATGTGAAGTGAAATGATGTGCCCCGTTGATGTGATGATACTTGGAGATCCAATGCTGGTTGTCTTTGACATCTATACTGCATTGTTGCCAGTCTTTTCATATGCCGTGTACCCTCAACTTGAACTCAACATGTGGTCTACAGCTACGTTCACACCTAAGTTCTCAACATCACACTGTGGCTCGAAGCGAAGGTAGACAGACATTAATGTCATAATTTAATCCAAAACCCTATCCTGATAGCCCGTAAAGGGTCTTTTCATACAAACGAAAGTACCATATGTAGCTCGTTATTCCATCGTCTTCATCATCCTTTGCACATTCTTCAACTGTACAATCATTCCCAAATTACGTACACTATATACGACTCCTTGCAATTTCTGATGGGATTTGAGAAAAACAAAACAAAGGAAAACCAGAATAAATTGCAGTAGAGTCAAGTCTTGGACCCGTCCTTGTAACGCCATGTGTGGTATCGCCGCCCCGTGATGTATATAAATAGCCGCCACCTCAAGGCCGTGGCTAAAGCTCGCTGAAGCAGAACTAATAAATCAAACAAAATCTGCGCCAGTTTTTACTCCTTGAACACTCTCTAGTAGTAGCTTTGACCAAATTGTGTTTGCGTGGGAGGCGGGCTCTTGATAGCCTGGCCGGCATAGGCGCCGGGGATAGGGACAGCATCGTATGTGGGTTCATCAGAGCCCACAGGACCGTGTTCCGAAACGTGGACGGTGGGAACAGCGGGAGGCGGAGGAGACGACGAGCTTGTAGGCGTGAAAGAGGACTGGTTCAGCTTGGGGGTAGCAGAAGGAGCCTTGACGGGAGGAGCTTGAAGCTTGAAGCCAGTCTCCTGAGGAGCAAACTGAGACTTGGGCTCGGCGAACTGAGTTCCAGGCGTGAAGGGGTTGGGGTTGGGGTTCTCGTTAATGTCGGACAGATTTCGGTAGGCAGCGGGAGGGTGACGGGGAGACATGGCATAGGCGCTGAGAGCCGGAGACTTGGGGCCGAAGCCGGGAGTGTTGGGAGCAGACTGGCTGCGGAGCTGGGCGAGGTAGAGATCGGAGCGGGCACGGTCTCGCATGTCCATGGACTTGAAGAGACGTCGCTTGGTGTAGTAGCGGTAGAAGACGACGCTGTAGAGGAGGATGCAGAGAACTTCGATGACGATCTCAATGATAATGCAGATCATGGCCCAGTTCTGAAGACGGCAAACGAGTGCATAGTCGACCTTGTCGCCAAAGACGTCGGATCGATGGTTGTTGACACAAGACCAACCCCACATGTCCTGGTTACCGCTGTTGTTTCTTGAGTTTTGGAATAGGATAGCTGCAACTACCCAGAGGACCAAGGAGAGAATGAACTGCATCAGGTCAGATCTTTGTCCGTATATAGATGATAGAGAGCGACTTCTGACTTACCCAGCCAATAGCGAACATGGTGTAGTAAGTTCCGACTTTCTCGGCACGTCGGTGACCACCTCGGCAGTAGGAAATAAAGACAATGATACAAGCAGTGAGAGAGACACAGGCCATGGCTAGAACCAGCTTCTGGGGCCAAGCGCTGGTGTCCTTGGCCCATGAGGGCATTTTGCTTTGCTCAGGCAGGGCCCTGGTAGCGTTAAAGATAGTGAACGAGGCCGAAAGCATGGAAAGAATGATGAGAGAGCAGCTAAAGTTGACACCACGGAGGGCGAACTTGGCCAAACGGACGCGGGCCTTTATTTTCTGTTGATGTGTAAGTGAGAAATCCACAGAGTCGAGCTTGTATAACGGAATTCACATACCACATCGCGCACTTGCTCCTTGTCGGTTGACAGCTCACGCTTCTCGAGAATATCCTCCTCGCGGAATGTTGGGCTCATGGGGTTCTTGAGATGAGCAGGTGTTCCCGGCACCTTCATGGCGCTCTTGAGGGGCGTCTTGGGAGTCATTGGTACGGGGATTGATTCTCGCTGGCCGATGTAGCCAAAACCAACGTCAGCAGGCTGAGGTTGAACAACGTGCGACTCTACGGGGTCGGCGAAGGGAGATCGAGCTTCAACAGGTGAGTGGACTGAAGTTGCTTCGGCGAATCGAGGAGTTCGGGGCTTGAGAGAGCCGTCTGAGGATGATGACCCAGAGGAACCAGGTCGAGCTGCAGTGAGGTTAAGTGCGATGGGCCGCTTCTTATCTTCTATAGAGTATTCAGTCAGTGAATGCCGTTCTTGAGGATATTTGGCATTCTCCCTTGGAGACGGACCTGGACCAGCCATGCTTATAACGGGTGAATGGTGAAGGTGAACGAAGATCTCAAGAATGAGACGTGCAGGTGAAAGTCAACTGTGTTGATGAAGCAGGTATAAGAGCTTCGACACAGTCCAAGCTCACAACCGTAATAGAACAGACGAAATTGCAAAAGAACAGAGAGACCAGCTATCGAAAGATTGGGAGACAGGTCCGGCCAGGCGGACTCGAGTGGGAAGAGACGAGTTTTGAGGTTGGCGGCAATAGAGGGAACAAGCACTCTCATTCGACAACTTCAAGACGCCAACAACGGGACAGGATATGAGAGAGAGGGGGGTGCCACAAATAGCAACTGGGAATGGTCTTACCAGAAGGATGGGCGGATATACACCAAGACTTGTGATAGGCAGATGCCAGCCGCCCGTTAAGTGATTTGCCAATTAGACGCCCAAGCAGCTGAAAGGATGGTAGGTCGAGCTCCGCTGGCCTGGTCTGGTTTGGTCACAATGCGAGTAAAGTGTAAGTGAACAAGCTGTACCAGAGCTTGATAACCTTGTGTTGCCGTGCTGCTGACAGTTGTGACACCAGGGAGATTCCGAATCCAGAGGAAAAGATCACGAAGACACAAGTCAGTTTGCAAAAAAGAGGGATTCACAAGAGGAATTTGGGAAAGCTGCGGTGTTATGTGAAGTGGCACTGTATTGTGCGGACAGGCACTCATGGAACCGACAGGGCAATTGTTCCAACAAAAAGCACCACGTCCGGCTGGAACCATCCGGGACGATTGTTGCATGGTACCCCGACAGCTCCATCATGTCCACTGCCCATGCTAAGCAATATCACTGGGTAGCTAAGGTCGCCCGGCGGTTAAAGCACGTTGGTGTTGAAGCGTGGATCGTGGAGAGAAGGCGTTCTTGTTATCCCATTGGCTGAGGGGGACAGCGGCTTTTAGACCCCTGGCAACCCATCTGCCAGCTTGATAGGTTGCATTGCTGCAAGCGCTTCACGTCTTCACCTCGACACCACCAATCAGCTCCTCAAGAGCCGTGATGGCCATCCAGCCACCTGCAGGGCTCGGCGGCAACAAACGATTTTTGTTTCGACATGTCGAGATCCACGTCTTGACTTTGGTTGCGGCCCACCAAAAATGCTGCGTTAAGCATTTGCCATCTTCAAGCTTGCTGAAGCTTTTCTTCCGGTGGTGTGAATGCGCGCATTACCGTATGCAATCCCATGTTACCAGCAGAAATGGATGACTTCTCAACTCCAACACATTGGTTGATCAGTCTGTTGGTTGCACACAAAGCTTGCTGGAAAAATTCTCCTAGATGCAGTCATTGTCGCTCATGGTGCTGTTGTAACGGTAAGACTCCTTCTTACATAACGAGGCATCCTAAGTCAGCTGTGATCCTCCGGAACACAGGAATTGATAAAGATAGTATCAACCACCACTTTGCAAGGCAACGTAGAGATGTAACTCTGTATAACTATAGCCCTGTACTCTGGCGCACAGAGGTCGATCCATGCGATAGTTGTCTTGACTATCTTCCCTTTTCATATCCATGGAGGTTGGGCTAGAAATAGACCCATGTCGTCCCCTCATCTTGGCGCGTTGGTCAGCGAGCGGCGCGGTACCAGGTTATGCTTATCGCCAACAAGGATAATTGTTTTTCTTATCGTCCTTTGTCGGCACGTGATGGTCTGGAAGCTGGTCATGATTGTCATGATTGTCTGGGAGTTTGATAGTTTGTCATCAAGTCGACGACGTTTCTCAAGTCCTGCGATAGCTAATCATAACCTCAACCCTGAACCCGTAAACAATAGAGCCGAGGGTAATGGCGAGCAAGAGAACACATCTTATAGAGCAGACTCATCAAACTGTAGCTCAGTCATGTACTCATGATTGGCGGTGAGATTATCAGTCAATTGGATTTTGGAATACATGTTGGGATAGAGAGTTGGTTGTAGTGGTAGAAGACCGTGATAATCGTAGATGTGCAGAGGTAAGCCCAAGTCAAGAAGGAAAGATTGGTAGTTCTTGCTCCATCAAGATAGCACTTACGCCAAGTGAACAGTTGGAGGAACCTGGGTTTACAAAGAATACAACATAGAAAATCATTAAAAAACTAAACAAAAATCATCTACATTTTTCGAGAATCCTTGTAATTTAGTTGTTGAAGTATCAGTCCAAATCTTATCTATTCCTGTCTGACAAACCTCTTGTGCCGCCTGAGTCGACAGTTTCTAGGCATGTAGCACTCAAATAGCAAGAAAAAGTCGCCGAAGCTCACCCGAGAGAGGGGCATTCAATCCTTATCGCCTTATCTGGCCCTGACAGGCTTAGCGTAAGAGTCATAGCCATTTCGACAGACTGCACACGAGGAATTTTGCCATCATCAAGGCGAAATACGTAAAATCTCGGCCCTCGACGACCCCCAACTTGGAGAATTACTCGCGAGACCTTCGAATCTTGGAGCCTAATTTTCTCCCGACCCAAGCGACCGATTTCTATCCCCGAAACCGCTTTCCTCGTCGCTTCACGACCGAAAAACGTATCTGAAATTCCACTCGATTGCCCCGCCTCCACCATGTCTGCCAACGGCGACCCCAAATACGACGACATTGAGTCCGAGTCTGACTCTGGAGAGTCCATCGGCCACAACGAGGCTGGCGATGGTCTCGAGGAGAAGCCCCTCAAGTCGGCCCTCAAGAAGTCCAACCCAGCTATCGCCGAGCCCGCTGCTCAAAGACCTCCGCTGCCCCCGCAAACCGATCCCAAAGACCTCGACGTCGCCAGCCTAACCCCTCTGACGCCCGAGATTATTGCCCGACAAGCTACTATCAACATTGGTACCATCGGCCACGTCGCTCACGGAAAGTCCACCGTCGTCAAGGCCATCTCTGGTGTCCAGACTGTTCGTTTCAAGAACGAGCTGATCCGAAACATTACCATCAAGTTGGGTTATGCCAACGCCAAGATCTACAAGTGCGATAACCAGGCATGCCCTCGACCTGGATGCTACCGAAGTTACAAGAGTGAGAAGGAGGTCGACCCTCCTTGTGAGCGAGATGGATGTGACGGTACTTACAGGCTATTGCGACACGTCTCGTAAGTTTAGAATCTATAACTCTGGTAGGAAGCGATTGCTGACAACATCAGGTTCGTCGATTGCCCTGGTCACGATATTCTGATGAGCACCATGTTGTCAGGTGCCGCCGTCATGGACGCCGCTCTCCTCCTTATCGCCGGTAACGAATCTTGCCCTCAGCCCCAGACCTCCGAGCATTTGGCTGCTATCGAGATCATGAAGCTCGACAAGATCATCATTCTTCAAAACAAGGTCGATTTAATGCGAGAAGAGGCTGCCCAGGCGCACTACCAGTCCATCCTCAAGTTCATCAGAGGAACTGTTGCTGGAAAGTCCCCAGTCATCCCCATCTCTGCTCAGCTCAAGTTCAACATTGATGCCGTCAACGAGGCCATTGTCAACACCATCCCTGTCCCTCCCAGAGACTTCAGCATTGACCCCCACATGATCGTCATTCGATCATTCGACGTCAACAAGCCCGGTTCTGAGATCGACGAGCTCAAGGGTGGTGTTGCTGGTGGTTCCATTCTTCACGGTGTTGTCAAGCTGGGTGATGAGATTGAGATCCGACCCGGTATCGTCTCTCGAGACGACAGCGGTGCCCTCAAGTGCACTCCCATCTTCAGCCGAGTCGTTTCGCTCAACTCCGAGGCCAACGACCTCAAGTACGCTGTTCCCGGTGGTCTCATTGGTGTCGGTACCCGAATCGATCCTACACTTTGCCGAGCCGATCGCCTCGTTGGTTTCGTCCTGGGTCTCAAGGGCCGCCTGCCCGAGATCTACAGCGAGATCGAGGTCAACTTCTACCTCCTCCGCCGTCTGCTCGGTGTGCGAACCGCCGACGGCAAGCAGGCCAAGGTCGCTAAGCTGGCTAAGAACGAAGTTATCATGGTCAACATTGGTTCCACCTCTACTGGTGCCAAGGTTGCCGCTATCAAGAACGATGCTGCCAAGCTTGTTCTGACCAGCCCTGCCTGTACCAACATTGGCGAGAAGGTTGCCCTGAGCCGACGTATCGAGAAGCATTGGCGTCTTATCGGATGGGCTACCATTGCTGCGTAAGTTTTCATATACACATTTCCCCCTGACATGCAAATAATTTAAACTGACCCCTATTATAGTGGTGTGACACTCGAGCCCAGCACTGCTTAAACGATTCATGTAGACCAACGACCGATTTGAGCAGCTTTTTCGCACGGATTTTTCGGCTACATGAAATGCCGAACTCGAGGACGCCCAGGTTTAGAGGCAGAGCCTCCGAAGGCATTTTGAGTAGACGGTTGGCGCTGGACGAGGCCTGGTGTTTATAGTGGTCTTTTTCGGGAGCATGGGGAGGAGAAACGAAGGGCTAGATGAGTCCCAGGCAAACGAGCTTCAAGGACTCGTAGCTGTGGCTAGCGGATGAGCTGTGTAGTTACGATGTAAATGCATGTAGAGGTCACATCAACCTCAGGGGAAAAGATCAAAAAGTTTTCGCCAAATGGTCATAGCAAGAAATGAAGAGATTTTAATGACCAAACCTCCAAGGATATTACAATATCTATTTGCGTACTTTGCGCGCGTGCTTGACCAAGTTTTCTATAACCCCTTCGAACGCCTCTCGGTCGCCAATCTTTTCGTCTGTTCTCTTCTTCCAGTACTCCAGCGCCTCCTTTGCCACTTCCTCCAAACCTTCTAGTTTGGCCACGTGGGCTTTGAGTTCTTCGTCAGTCATGCCATCAAGGGCTTCATCTGTTGTCTGGCACAGGTGACGGGCAGCCACAAGATCCAGCTCTGGCTGCGGTGGAGGTCCCCTGCGCTTTCTCGACGAGGCAGAAGGTTTACCCTGAGTGTCGACCGATGTAGATGAGTTGTTGCCTTCGCCCTGCCGTAGTCGGGAGACAGATCGAGAATCGGTGGATGTTCGTGGGGAGAGGGCGGAAATGTTGAGGGATGGGAGGACAAGCTTCTTTTGCTTGGAAGCGGGGAGGATCTCGTCGAGATCGACAGGGACGCCGAGTGATACGAGGAAGAGGCGGCGTGTGCGAGAGCGGATCCAGTCAGGGGGAGCGAGGGGAGGAGGAGCGACTAGTTGAGACCAGAGTGATGCTGATCGAGGAGTAAAGAAGACTGAGTCTTTGGACAGAGGAGGAAAGGTAGGAAGATCAAGCTCTTCGGGAGGATATAACGTAGCGAGGTAAGGCTCCAAGGCGGATATGACTCCTTCTGGATCGAGGCCGTCAAAGTCGGGTATGGGCTACATGGTGGTTAGTCAATTGTTCGAAGGCATGATCTCGGGAATATCTCACAAATGGCAGCGTGGGTTGTGGCGGTAAAGTTTGTGCGGCAACAGGAGCTGGAGTCTCTGCTTCTTGGAATCCGTCTTCAAAGTCGTCAAAATCATTGTCCTGATTACCCTCTTCAAAATCATCAAAGTCGTCACCAAAACCATCATCATCGCCGTCGGCGTCGTCATCATCATTATCTTGTTCCGTGTCGTCATCGTCATCGTCATCGTCACCGTCACCGTCAACAGCTTGTAAAGGAGCAGCTAGAGAGCTGGGCTTTTCGGAGGGCTCATCCTCTTGTGATTTCGAGGCAGTGGAATCGGGGGAGTGCGGTGGTGCATTATCTACGCGAACGAGTCTCAGCGGTCAACGAATATTCTTGTGTTCTTTAGGACTTTGCTATTCCCGTACCAGAGTTGGTTTCGCCATGTGTGCTCTCGCCCTGAATCTCCTTGACCTGACCATCAGAATCCACGAGAATATCTGGGGAAGCATCTGCCTTGCGTCTCTCCTCGTATTGAATTGAATGCGATCGGCTTCTAGCCCCAGGAGCCTCCTCTACAACGGTCGTAGGAGCTATGACCTCGGGTGTCAAAGAACCTTGAGACTTGGTCTCTTCTGGAGCAATTGCAATCTCGTCGGGTTGAGCATCTTGACCTCGCATCTCGTACGCTTGAGTCCCCGGAACCTCGCCATGGGAGGGCTGATCGTCAACCTTTTCGACCCGGGTCTTGGGAATAGGCGAGCTGATCTTTGGGCTTTCGGCACCGGACGCAGCATCCGTAAACTGGTCGTCGGACTCAGACTCCTCAGCTAGAGCATGTCAGCAAGGTGGCCGATTGTCGAAATATCAGGTAACCATCATACCAAGTTCGCGGGCTCCAGGGTCCTCAACGGGAGCACCCTTGGGAGGTTCGAGCTTCTCAGCGTCTGCCATGGTGCTGGGAGCTAGGTAGAATTGGTGCTTCGAGGTCTAGGACATGCGGTATTGATAGTCGACGTGGGGTTTAGCGACAGCCCAGGAGCTGAGCGGTAGGCTTCAATACGCTATTGTCGGGCCTGATGAGAGCGGTAAGTCTAATACGAGAAACAGTCAAGGCGTTGCGAGCAGAATAATGTCAAGGCTAGCAATAGAGCAACAATCTTGATCGGAACCAATGCGATTATGTTAGGAAAGGAGTTTGTTCTGTCAGGATTCTTGAGGTCTGTAGCTGGCAAGTGCATCACGTGGGGCTACCGATTCCCATCCATTCACAAACCTTGGCATTTTGAGTTATCCCTGCATCAGCTTAGTCTAGAACACGGCATGGACACCGTATTTGGGTAGGAGGGTGCAATTCATGCGGAAATACTTGGCAGGATGCTTTTCTAGTATAAGAGTGAGACTAGATGAAACTTGGTAAATAGTGTCATAGAGAAGGTTATATATGTCTATGTGATATAGTACTTAAAGTGTCTTCTGTATGATGATACCCCGCCTGCATGTTAGGTCTTGTTGGAAGCTCTTGAAAGTGAACATCATTTACCCAGAAAAGTATCTATTCTTTCTGCCCTGTACCGATCGAGATGCCTTTGCTTGAAGTTAGATCAAAGAATGTGGCTTGTCTTAATATGCACTCTTTCTCATCTGTTTCACTCTTCATTCTGATCCGTAATGGCTTCTGTCAAGGTGAATTCCAGATACCAACTTACCAAAATACTTATACAAGGAACTTGTTACTATGGTCAACGTCGATGCAAAGACTTTTGAGAGAAAGGCCCTCCCCACGCACAATCTTTATGATCCTGCATAAAGGTGTACCTCACTGGTTTCATACTCAAGTCATCCGGATGTGTTTAATCACGCGTAATCAATCTTGGATATCATCTTCATCGAGATTGCTGTAACGTAAACTAAGAGAACACCGTTTGAAACGGCAGGCTCTAACTTGGGTTGAAAAGGTGGTTGAAAGTAGTTTAGCTCAGGCACGCTCCAATTAACGGTGAATGCTCACCTCCGTACGCGTCTCCACAAAAAAAGCTCCCAAATGCTAAGGTCCAGCCTTCGTCAAATCCGTTGCCATCAACGACCACAACCTCCCATCTCGACTATCACAGTCATTATCCCAGGTCTCATTGTCGACCATCGGGAAATCTGTCTCTCTGACGTGCTGATTCTTTTATAAATCAGCTTAGATTCACCGCGACCGACAATTCCCCCGATTCGAAGAGGCTGGTCTTCGACCTCTAGCCCCCAAGATGTCGTTCAGCTTCGGGAACCCAAGCTCTTCGAGCGCGCCAAACAACAACGCGACATCGACTGCGCCCGCTTCCGGGGGTCTCTTTGGAGCTGCTACGGGAGCTCCTAGCTTCTCCTTCGGCTCGATCGGTGGTGCTGCTGCCGGTAATAGCACGACACCAACAAGCAGCGCAACCAACTTGTTTGGTCAACAACAAAGCGGCGCCTCAGCGCAGAAGCCCGCCGGTGGTCTTTTCGGCGGCGGCGCGACTACAACCAACACTTCCACCACGCCTTCATCAGGTGGTCTCTTCGGCGGTGGCGGCTCTGCAACTCCTGCGACGGGTGGTCTTTTCGGAGGAGGTGCCTCATCTACCACACCTGCAACCTCAGCTCCAGCGGCCGGTGGAATGTTTGGTGGTGGTGGTGGTGCTAGCAGCTCTGCTGCGCCCGCAGCTGGAGGATTGTTCGGAAACGCAGCAAGCACTGGAAACAAGCCTGCGTCCAACCTCTTCGGTGGTGGTGGTGGTGCCTCCTCTACTCCAGCTAGCAACGGTGGTCTATTCGGTCAGAACAATGCCAACCAGACCGGAGCACCCACAACTTCAGCCGCGCCATCATCTGGTCTGTTCGCCAACGCTGGAAACACTACTTCAGGTGCTGCCACTCCTGCCAAACCTACTTTCGCTTTGCCATCTACAACTCCAGCTGGAGCACCACCTGCTGATTCTTCGAAGCCTGCCGGTGGACTATTTGGCAACGCAGGTGCGCAAGCATCTACTGGAACCCCTAATCTTTTCGGTGGTGGAGCCAAGCCAGCAATCACATCAGCCTCGTCCGCTCAGCCCAGCACAACTGCCTCCGCACCGTCTCTCTTTGGAGGTGCGCAATCTGGAAGCAGTACTCCCGCAGGAGGTCTCTTCGGGGCTAAGCCAGCATCGACCGGTGCTCCTGCATCCGGTGGATTATTCGGTGCTCCAAAGACCGAAGGAACTACACCCGCCGCCGCCGCCCCCCAAGCTGGAGGCTCAACCCCTTCTACTACCTCAACCTCCTTGTTCGGTGCTAAGCCCGCAGCTCCAGCAGCTTCGGCCCCTGGTTCAACGCCTGCCAGTGGCCTCTTTGGGGGCGGCGCAACAAGCTCTGCTGCCTCTGGAGCTTCCGCTACCGCGGCAGCCGGAGGACTGTTCGGAGCTAAACCTGCGGCGACCGCGGCTCCTACGGCAGCTCCAGCTGCGGCTACGAGCGCCGGTGGTCTTTTTGGCGGCGCTCCCAAGCCCTCCACCGAGTCTTCTACCCCAAAACCAGCCGGCAGTTTGTTCGGAGGAGCGCCAGCCAATACCCAGGCCTCAGCAGCCTCAACAGGTACTACGCCTGCAACTACCGGTGCATCGACGACATCTTCTGCTCCTGCAGCAGCTCCGGCCAGTAGCTTGTTCGGTGCTAAGCCCGCTACAGACGCCAGTAAGGACGCTGCGAAGCCTGTAGCTTCGAGTACCACTCCTGGGCCTCTAGGTGCCTCTACAACTGGCCCAACCTCTCAGATGGCGCGCCTCAAGAACAAGACTATGGAAGACATTGTAACACGATGGGCTTCCGACCTTTCGAAGTATCAGAAGGAATTCAAGGAGCAAGCGACTACTGTGTCTACCTGGGACAGAAGCCTTGTGGACAACGGCGAAAAGATCCAAAAGCTCTACCTCGATACCTTTGAAGCTGAACGAGCCAGCCATGAGATTGAGCGACAGCTTGCTGCCGTAGAGAGCCAGCAAGACGAGCTCGAAGCGTGGCTGGATCGATACGAGTCCGAGGTTCAGGATATGTTTGCTAAGCAGCTTGGCCCCGGCGAGCAGTTGGCAGGCCCTGACCAGGAACGTGAGCGCACGTATAAGCTTGCGGAGAAGCTCACACAGCAATTGGATGAGAAGTCACGGGATTTGTCCAAGATGGTCAAGGAGATCAACGACATCTCCGGCACACTGAACAAGGGTGCTAAGCCCGAGGACCCTGTAAGTTTCACGTCCCTATGTTCATGTTCAAGGATAAAATGATTAGCTAACCAAATATCACAGCTGAGCCAGATCGTTCGGGTCCTCAATGGACATCTCACGCAGTTGCAGTGGATCGATGTTAATGCCTCGTCATTGCAAGCCAAGGTGGCGGCAGCCCAGAAGTCGAGCAGCAACCTAGGAAGCCATTATGCTGGCTCGGATAATGATGCGGCGGAGAGCTTCTATCGCTCATACATGGGGCGACGATGAACGGGAGGACTGTAATTATTGGCTTGGAGTTTAGGCAAGGAATTCAGGCATTTCTGTATCAAATATGAAATACAAAGACTAGCGCAGTAGTGGGCGTGGTCCCGGTGAAGAGCAATCAGGACGTGGGAACAAGATTTGGAAACTCAATGTTGGGGAGTGTAAATGCGTGAATGTTCTTGTACACAAGTTTAGACTATGGAAAAGACAAGCTCTGGATGAAGTGCGATTTCATGTCGAGTTCCCCAATCGATAACTGTATCATGTTGCCGTTGATGAGTTGGATTGGATTCTCGCGCAGTTCAAATGATCCCCCCGCAAGCTTTGCCCCATGTATCCGGTTATCCGAGGTTTTGAGTTGTTTACTTCTGCTCGCCCTGCTCCTTGGTGATCTCATCGCTGTAGAAGAATTGGGTTAGTAGTGAATTCAATTGAGATGCCCGAAAGGTGGTTGGGTAGCGTACATGTGCTTGGAGAGACGGTCAAGGTGCTGCTGCTGCTCCTGGAGCTTCTTCTTGAGCTCAATGAGCTTCTCCTTCTCACGCTGGCGGATGGCGTAATCCTCGCTGGCCTTTTCGCGTCGCTGGAAAGCATCACTAGAGACCGAAGATTGTCAGCATTCTGCGATTGAAACGAAATCAATTGAACTCAATTGAAACTCACCCTTGGCCGCCAGAGGGGCGGGGAGAACCGGTAGCACCCTCGGACATGACGCGAGGAGTGGTAGAGAAGCATCGAACGGGCCGGAAGGCAGCCGTCTGGCGGAAGGATGTGCGAAGCATGGTGAAGGGATTTCTTGTCTTTGCTTGCTAGAGACGAGAAAGAAGGGATTGAGATGGATTGTTTTTGTCAGTTGTAGCCGATGACGTTGGAGGGTTGGTGAAAGATCCGAGGAGATGATCTGACCGGCTGCGAGCTTCTGGGTCGGGCCAAGCGTGAAATGCCAAGGCCGATTTAGTCTGGTACTTAATCTGCGGTGAACCAGACCGACTGTTGGAGGTACTCTCGTAACACTGCCGCCCGGGTTAGCGGTAAATCCCGGCCGGTCCCGCTTGGGAGCTCGGATCTGGAGACGATGAGCCAGCCTACGAGACAACAGAATTCAATCAACCAGGGCAAGGATATGGTTCTAGGGTACCTGGTAAGTTAGATTTACCCTGTATCATGTGAAATGTCACTTTTGTTTGTTTATTTTCTCCGAATCGTTGATCAGAGGCAGCTTGATGCTCGAACTCGGGCAAAGCTCTGAGGATAGCTTGGAGTAGAGTCAGTGACGACATCAGAGCTCCTTTCAAGTGGGGTATGGAGAGACAGGCGGGGGCTACCTATGAAGAGACAACAATCAAGGCTTGGTCGAGAATGAGTTGCAGGTAGACATCACCAGATGTTGCCGGAAAGAGGCATCAGGTGGCACACTCTCTACCATTTTTGGTGTTGCTTACCCAGGGCACAAGGAATCGCTGATCAGCTGAGCTACGATCTTGACTTGCTAAGGTATTGCTAAGAAAAGACACACCCGCTCGCTGGGCTGACTTAACTGAGGAGCTTTCTAGCGCTGTTTGGCTGCAATAGAGTCGTAGCTACTTAGACAACGACGTCAGTAACTTGTTCTCGTGAAGCGATCCTAAACATGGAAGTGTATGCGGCACAACTCGGACAGAAGGACTGCAGTTTGTGATTCTGATGTTGATAACACTTATGATGGATTGAAAGTAGGTTTGTAGGTTCCGCCTTTGCACATTCCAATTTCAGAGCTTGTGTAGTTCAGATCCCAACGCGCAAGTGTTGGTTTTCTGCCTTGTCTCGCTAGAAAGAGTGATAACAAAATAGAAACACAACTACATATGCCACTTGATTTCATTTATCGAGCAATACACAAGCCATAAGTAGTCAGGTTGTTATGTCTGTCAAACGAGGTGGAAATAACGATGCTACTAGCATGCGACCTACTTGGGACTAAATCAAAGTAGCAAGATGCTGCGCTACAAGGCCCGGCATATGCTCGCTTCTTTGATGCTAACGATGGATGTATCTTGGCTTTGTTGCTGCCATTCTCACACTCCACGTTCCTGTCCCACAATCAAAAGTCTCGTGTCGGCACTTGTGTGGCTCTTCCGAGCACACCAACAGCCTGACAAGAGAAAGGAGGGGGCCTCTTTGGATAAGGTAGAGAGGTACCGGTATTGGAGATCAAACTCTGGTCGCATGATGACGATGATGACACTTTGGACCCCTCTTTCACTGTTGGGAATGTCAAGTTTGTCAACCGCCCGTTGCTCAAGCCGTTGACGTGTCTTTCCGCGACATAACTAAACGGCTCATATTGGGTTTAGTCAGGTCAACGCAAGGATGAGCTGCAACTTTGAAGGGATATTTCAACTCAAAACTTTGAACTCTCAGCTTAGAATTGAGGCTGCAGGGACTTTCTGGGTTCAAGGGGTTTGATTATGGCATGGAGTAAACTTACTCTATTGCCCAGGACCCGACCCGATCAATTATCTGCCTGAGACCTTAATAGAAACCCATTCCATGCGGTACTGTAACTAACCTACCTACCTACAATGAAGGGCCAACGAGATGCTCATTGGGCATGAAGCATCTACGATAACCCAATATTTGCCGGCCACCAGTGACAGCCAGTGTTTAGAGCATTAATCCGCTAAAGTTCCAGGGCACAGCTTCACCACAGTGGAGTGGCAGATGTGGGGGTGCTGACAGCCCGGTGGTTCCTGCAACATTGGGAAGATACGTACCTGTGGCTGTTGTGCCTAATGCTGGCACTGGCAGGGCAGTGACGAGACGGGGAACTTGCCTGCCCCTTCCTCTGGGATATCTCGCGCTTTCGTCACTCAACCAATCCCCAGAAGCCCGACCTGACTTGGACTTGCATCTACCAACTCAACTTGTCGTCCCGCAAAACCACTTCTTTTTTTCATCTCTCTTCTCTTGGCCCCCCAGTCCAAGTCCACCATCCGCCAACTCCTTCAACTGAAGCTTCTCAGCTGAATTTTGATATTCTCCTTTTCTCTAACAATCCCCTCTACTAAATTTCACGACTTCAGGTACGTACGCGCGCGCCCTCGCACTCTGTTTCTCTTATGCTTTGCTCTTCTCCTTCCCCCTAAGAAACGTCTTGTTTGTTGCAGCTGTCTTGTTGTTTGTGTTTGTTGTGTCCTTTTACCCCCCTCTGTCGTCATTACCCCCCTCAAAGCGAACGGAAGACGCACCCATTATCCCCCTTGGATCATGGGCGCCTTCACCACCACGAATAAGCGACAGCCGCCCTATTTCTGCAGTCGACGATATCCAAACCCAAGTCCAAGGCTCATTTATCACCGCTACGTCGCTCGTCGCTGCTGTCACTCGCCTTTCAGGAGGCCGTCGTCTCAGAAACCCCTCCGCCACTGACGGCCCAAGAGCGGGGAGCCTCACCGAGTCGTCGCCGCCGCCGCTCTAGCCACGCACTAGGCGCGCAACTGCCTCTCCCTGTCTAATCGCTTAAAACCATCGACTTATCGCCCCTCGTCCACTCCGCAGCTTCATCATCACTTCATTATCGTCGCTTTGAGGAAGATTCATACGTATCTGCGCTTCTACGATTTATTTATTTGCTTTGCGCCTGCACATACCACTTTATTCACCTCGTCTGACAAGCTGGGTCACCCCCTTTACTAACTCGCTTTGGAAACACAGTCGCCAAACACCGCCAAAATGGGTCACGAAGACGCCGTCTACCTTGCCAAGCTCGCTGAGCAGGCCGAGCGATATGAGGGTATGTCTTGGAAAGCATCGATCAGCCCCGTCTGTCAATCGCGCGCTAACCTAGGGCGCGCGCGCCTATCACAGAGATGGTTGAGAACATGAAGATTGTTGCCGGTGAGGACCGAGATCTCACTGTCGAGGAGCGAAACCTTCTCTCCGTTGCCTACAAGAACGTCATTGGCGCCCGCCGTGCCTCCTGGCGCATAGTCACCTCCATCGAGCAGAAGGAGGAGTCAAAGGGCAACTCTTCTCAGGTCACCCTTATTAAGGAGTACCGACAGAAGATCGAGGCCGAGCTTGCCAAGATCTGCGATGATATCCTTGAGGTCCTCGATGAGCACCTTATCCCCTCTGCCAAGTCTGGCGAGTCCAAGGTCTTCTACCACAAGATGTAGGCGCAAACTAGTGGCATTCAGTCGCAAATTGTTACTGACCCAGCCTTACAGGAAGGGTGACTACCACCGTTACCTCGCCGAGTTCGCCATTGGCGACCGCCGCAAGGACTCTGCCGATAAGTCCCTCGAGGCCTACAAGGCTGCTACTGAGGTTGCCCAGACCGAGCTTCCTCCCACCCACCCCATCCGCCTGGGTCTTGCCCTGAACTTCTCCGTCTTCTACTACGAGATCCTCAACGCTCCCGACCAGGCTTGCCACTTGGCCAAGCAGGCCTTTGATGATGCCATTGCTGGTACGAATTCTTGTGAAACTATAGTTAATGATGTACATTGTGCTAACACAAACTTTGCAGAGCTTGACACTCTGAGCGAGGAGAGCTACAAGGACTCTACGCTGATTATGCAACTGCTCCGCGACAACCTTGTACGTTTACCAAAAACCTCATTTTGAATGTTTGTGATGGGAGCTAACACAACGATACAGACCCTCTGGACCTCCTCCGAGGCCGAGACCTCTGCTGCTGGTCAGGCCGAGGCTCCCAAGGAGGACGCCCCTGCTGCGGCTACCGCCGAGGACGTCCCTGCTCCCACCGCCCAGGCTGAGGAGCCTAAGGCCGAGTAAGGGGTCGACAAGTATGATATGTCTATGCAGGTGTCGGGCGGACTGGTGTCTACGGAGTGGACGGAAGAACTCATTTTTGATCAAGAGCTTCGGCATCGTTTCGGTACACAGACAAGCGCCATGGAGGGGCTGACTTTTACACCAACGGGCTAGCAAGGAGAGTCGAGAAGAGAGCACTTGGACGTTCTACTTTTAGACTGTTAATGCGTTGACCGTCTGGACAATAAAAATACTAAAATTACTTTCAATACACGACGATACATGATTAGTGATGATTGGAGGTTGGGGACTGGGTTGTGCCGTTATCGGTAGATTTCTATCTCCCAGGTGGTTAAGTTACCTACCTACCTTAGTTAGCTGTATGTCGACTGTTTTTCTTGGCAACACTACTATACCTATTTACTGTAGTTGTGCGTCGTGCCTCTAATTAGAAAAATAAAATGTTAGTGTACTGGGTTTAACATAGAAACAATAGTATCAGCCTGTGATGAGTAGAGTTTATATGTCAACTTTTCTCTTTGAGTGTATTCTCTGAAGTATTATCTGCATCCTCATCCATTACAGCAAAATGAACCCGCAGCCATAAGCTACAGTCCAAGCAGCCAACCACGAGCTCCCCTTCGTCGCTCACCTCCTCCAAGTCTGCTTCATGAAACACATAACTTTTCTCATTCCCACAGCGACAAGAGCGGTACCAGCACTCTTCAGCCTCATCAAACGCCAAGTCATCTAAATCCACGTTTTCTACGCCCGTCTGAAAAGCGCCATCTTGACCGGTTCCAGCGAGGCGTGTCACCCGCAAAGCGGCATCGTAGGAAGCGCGGGAAGAAGGGCTGGAGAGGACATTGAGGGCGGTAGTGATCTGATCGACGGTGAAATGAGAGGTAGGGTCTAAACTTGCGACCTTATCTGGGTGGTTGCGGAGGAGGGCGCGGTGATAGGCGCGCTTTATGAGGGGCATAGAGTCATGTTGTGTGTCGAGGAGGGTAGGTGTGAGATTGAGGACTTGATAGTGAGTTGGTGTGCCAGATGAGGCGGATATAGACTGTGAAGCCGCCATGAATACGGGTTTGTGTTTATATCAAGGGGGCGCATAAGGAGTGAAGGTCTAGAGAATTGTGACTCTTCTACTTGAAAAAGCTTCACATCTCTGTATCACGTGATACATATCTACACATTAGAGATTGGAGTTCGAAATATGACGAGTCCATGGAGTGAAGGCTTTTGTAAAGTCGAGATATACTGGCTGAATTAGAATTGTATTATTGCTGGTAACTTTACGTTGCGGTGCATCAGATGACAACTCGGAGGTCTATCGACCTCATCACCTCTTTACGCCGAAAGCCTCTTTTGACTTTAGGCACCGACTCTTTTGGTTTGCTTGCATCCACAGGCTTGGGTGGTTGACTTGCCAGCAAAGTGGAAGCTCGGCAGGTAGGCTGGTGGCTCGGATGGTTGACTTACAACTTGGCAGGTTGAAAGGTGGAAGTTGGAGGAAGACTTGTGGACGGGCAGGTAAAGGGACATTATGCCTGCAGCTAGTCTTACAAGGTATTCATTTTGGATAGAGTTGGTTAAGGCAATAAGGTTGTGTGATGCAGAAGTAAAGTCGAGATATGGGCAAGAGTGTGTTTTGTTTGTTGTCGATTATACTCTACGTTCACGCCAGGGCACAGCGGCTTGATAATGACATATCACCATGAAGGGACTGAGCGTTGTTTGATGCATAGCTTTTCTTTGACAAGACTGTTGTAAATGTTCTTGTACATAAAAATACATGGGTAAATGTACAGGGTGCGTCAAAGCAGTCATTCCATCTCTCGCCGTCTTGTCTATTTGGGGAACTTGGTCCATCCGTATTTGCCCACCTATTGAGTATAGTTAGCAAGACTCAAGGTTCAATACAGCAGTTATATAGTCTGTGTTGTAGGGAACTCACTCTCTTCCAGCGCTTGATAAGACTGGGCATGTCCAACATGGCCTTTCTCCTCGTTTCCATCCTGCAGCACCATTAGTCTTGGTCATCTTTTCCCTCAACATGGCATAAAGCCAATTTGTGAGGGTCGCCATAATAAGAGCGCCCACGTACTTTGCAATCATGTGTCGTTCGTGAATATGACCCTTGACCTTCTGTCCCACACCAGTACCCTTGACTCTCAGACCGTGCTCGACTCGGTGAGCCAGTCTATACTCGGTGGCCTTGCGTGTATCGGGCAGCAGCTCTTCAACGCCGTGCTCGCGAGCCATCTGGACAAGCTCAGCCTGGCGGCGCTGGGAATAGACGGGATCGATCCATTTGCCCGTCACGGGATGCTTGTAGAAGCGGAAGGGGTTTTGTCGTTCCTCTTGGTATCGAGTCTTGGGGGCGTTTTCGGAGAGGATGGCGGCGGGAGGATAACGGGCGAAGAAGCGCTGCAGGGGAGCGGGCAGCGACTTGGCGAGGCCGATCAATTGCGATGATGAGGCCATGATGTTTGCTGTGTTATAGGCCAGTCGATCGCATGCCTTGAAGGACGGAAAGTGAGGGTCACGAACTTGAAGCTCTCCAATCGTCGAGGCTGCGGTCCCAAAGTTTTGCACCCTTGACTCAAATGTAGATCCACTATCAGATGGTAGCCGTTGATTGGCTTAGAAGACATGACGTTTATTTCCACACCTCAGCCTCGCCAACCTTGAACTTGACAGTAATAACAAATCAGGCAGCACTTAGTGGTGACTGCCTAGGTATTTGAATTTCTATTATTTCTTTTTCTTTACCTTGCCTAAATGATTAATACTTTACCTAACTTTAGTAGTTAATATACTAGGTTAGCCTTTTATTTTATAATAATACAATAACTTATTCTAAGTTTGATAAAAGCTTCCTTGAGACCATCGCTTGTTTCCCCACTATAAATAATCGGCACTCTGCCTGACTCTGTCTGACCTTGAACTTAACAACAACACATCATTTCATACAATGCCTCTAGATATCGAAGAAATTCTGCGAAAAAAGAAAGCTGCAGACGCCGCCGCAGCCAAGCCTAGGTTCATCCCCAAGGCCGAACGAGAACGACTAGCAGCTGAAAAGGCGAAGAAGGAAGAAGACGATAAGAAGCGCATAGCTCTCGAACAATCTCAAAAACGACGAGAAAACGAGCAGAAATGGATCGCCAGATCAAACGGTTCATCAAGGCCTAGCGATGATGCTCCAAATGGATCCGCGCGCGTACCGACAGGCCCCAAGGCCATGAACCAAGAGAATGGTCGAGAACGAGAACGAGAACGAGAACGAGAACGAGACGGAGAACGAGAACGAGAACGAGACGGAGAACGAGATCGAGATCAAGCACGAGGGCGAGGAAGAGGTAGAGACTCTAGGAAGGCCGATAAACAGGCCGCAGACAAGCAATCAGCGGAGGATATCGAGGCCACTCTCCTGCGAACGCGATACCTTGGTCCCCAAGTAAATCAACAATCCAACTTCTCAGCAAAGAAGAAGAGGATGCGGACAACCGAGAAAAAGTTCACCTTTGGCTGGGACGACGACGAAGATACCTCACGCGACAACGATCCCCTATACACCAGACAGGCCGTCGGTGGATCCTATGCTGGTGTCGGTGGCGAGTTCGACGACCAAGCTGAGGAGCGAGCGCGCAAACGAGCGAAGATGATCGAGCAAAGAGACCCAGAGAATGGAAAAGAGAGAGCACAGGGTATCATGGAAGACTTCTTCCGGGTACGCGACAAGGCAAGAGCGCGAGCCGATCGAACAGGACTGGGCAAGCGATGGTCTGAAAAGACCTTGGACGATATGCGCGAGCGAGACTGGCGTATCTTCAAGGAGGACTTTGGCATTGCTACCAAGGGCGGCATGATCCCCAATCCCATGCGCAACTGGCAAGAGTCGCATCTGCCTAGACGTTTGCTCAATATTGTCGACGCAGTCGGCTACAAGGAGCCCACGCCTATTCAACGAGCCGCCATCCCTATCGCCCTTCAGGCCCGCGATCTCATTGGTGTAGCCGTCACCGGTTCCGGAAAGACAGCTGCTTTCCTACTACCTCTACTCGTCTACATCTCCGATCTACCCCCTTTGGACGAAACAAACAAGAACGACGGCCCATATGCTCTTATCCTGGCCCCTACCCGAGAACTGGTTCAGCAGATTGAGGCTGAGGCCAAGAAGTTTGCTACTCCTCTTGGTTTCCGTTGTGTAAGTATCGTCGGTGGTCACTCCATCGAGGAGCAAGTGTACAATCTTCGCAATGGTGCCGAGATCATCGTCGCTACACCAGGTCGTCTTGTCGATTGTATCGAGCGCCGACTGCTCGTCCTAGGACAATGCTGTTACGTCATCATGGATGAAGCAGATCGCATGATCGATCTCGGTTTCGAAGAGTCGGTCAACAAGATCCTCGATGCACTACCTGTCACCAACGAGAAGCCAGACACGGACGATGCCGAGAACGCACAGCTGATGCAGCGCTACCTTGGTGGACGAGACCGTTACCGACAGACCATGATGTACACGGCCACTATGCCACCTCTTGTAGAAAAGATTGCAAAGAAGTATCTCCGCCGTCCCGCCATCGTCACCATCGGTAACGCAGGCGAAGCCGTCGACACAGTCGAGCAGCGTGTCGAGTTCGTCTCGGGCGAAGACCGTCGCAAGAAGCGCCTCCAAGAGATTCTTTCCTCAGAAGCCTTCGCACCACCTATCATCGTCTTCGTCAATATCAAGCGCAACTGCGATGCTGTGGCTCGCGATATCAAGCAAATGGGGTGGTCTGCCGTCACGCTACACGGTTCAAAAACTCAGGAACAGCGAGAAGCGGCTCTTGCCTCGGTGCGCGCTGGAAGCACGCAGGTCCTTGTCGCAACCGATCTCGCTGGTCGCGGTATCGATGTCCCCGACGTCTCTCTCGTTGTCAACTTCAACATGGCAACTAACATCGAGAGCTACACCCATCGTATCGGTCGAACTGGTCGTGCTGGAAAGAGTGGTGTTGCCATCACATTCCTGGGCAGCGAGGACAACGAAAACATGTACGACCTCAAGCAGATTCTCAGCAAAAGCTCTATCTCCAAGGTGCCAGAGGAGCTCAGGAGGCATGAGGCCGCGCAGTCGAGACCTGTGCGCGGTGGTGGCGGAGGAGGTAGGAAAGACAAGGAGGAGGGACCTGGAAAGGGAGGTTGGCAGTAATAAGGGTTTAACAATGCTGGTTGGCAGCACCTTTTAATGGAACAGAATTGAACACATCACTTCGAACAGTGGACGTCGTAGAGTAAACTCATTCATAACTTGTCATTTCCGCATCTCTTTTACTTTACTTTTCTACATCCAAAGCAAACACAAAACTCGGAATGTAGCTCTTCTAGCAAGTTTTCTTGTCTAGTTTTCTACTCCAACTTGAGCTGCTCAAACTGCTTGATCGTCTCCTCGAAGCTGTTAAGCTCCTGCTTAGCATCGGCCAGCCTCTTCTCATCTGTCTCACGGACGGCGTCTGAGACCTTCTCGAGGTATCCCGGGTCCTTGAGGATCTTCTCCTGCTTCTGGATGCTGCCCTTTGCCTTGTCGAGCTTCTTCTGAGCCTTGGCGATTTCGGCGTCGAGGTCGACACGGCCCTTGACGTGCAGGAAGACGGAGGCCTCAGTGGAGACGGGGTAGGCGACGCAGCCGGCGGGTCGGGTGGCATCGGGGTTGAGGATCTCAACACCCTTAATGCCCTTGCCGCTGAGGGTCTTGATGGAGGAAACCTGCTCTTTGACGGTGGTGAGAGTGGTGTCGTTGTAGGCCTGGATGATGACTATAAAGGAGTTAGTATGAAGAGTTTCACGTATCGGGAGGTTATTTTGCTTACCCTCAGCCTCATCCTTGAGGGCGTACTCGGCCATCAATGAGCGAGCGGCCTTGGAGCAGCCCAGGACAAGCTCGTAAGCGCGCTCAGACTCGGGGTCGTCAAGCTTCTCGTTGTAGGTAGGGTACTTGGCGACCATAATAGACTTGGTCTGGTCCTCGGGCCTTCGGGGCATTCGCTGCCACATCTCCTCAGTAATGAAGGGCATGAAGGGGTGGATCATGGTGAGAGCGGCCTCGAGAGCAGTGTAGAGGGTCTGGATAGCAGACTCGCGCTCCTCCTTGGTACCGTCGCGGATGATGGCCTTGGAGTTCTCGATGTAGACATCGCAGAGCTCGTTGTACCAGTAACGGTAGACAATCAGTGTTGACTTGGAGAACTCACGGTCCTCGAGGGCCTTGTTAATCTCCCTAGCAGCGGTGTTCATCTTGTGAAGAATCCATCGCTCGGCAAGAGTCTCGCCACGGGCAATACCCGACTTGGAGGGAGCAAAGTCCTGAGGAAGACTACCAAGGACGTACTTGGTAGCCTGGAAGATCTTGTTACAGAACTTTCGGTATCCGTGGATGATCTTGACATCCAGATTGATGTCTCCACCACCAGTGGTGGCGTTGATCATGGTGAAACGTAGAGCATCAGCACCACACTGGGGAATACCATCGGGGAAGGCTGTCTTCTGGTACTTGGTGGCCTTGGTGACCTCGCTAGGGTGAAGGTTACCCAACAGAAGCTTGTCGTGGAGAGAATCCAGCTGGATACCTGAGATAACGTCGAGAGGGTCGACGACGTTACCCAGACTCTTACTCATCTTGCGACCCTCAGAATCTCGGACAAGACTGTGGCAGTAGACCTCCTTGAAGGGGATCTCGCCTGTCATCTTGAGACCGAGCATGATCATTCTGGCAATCCAGAAGAAGAGAATATCCCAACCTGTCTCCAGGACGGATGTAGGGTAGAGAGTCTCAAGATCGTGTGTCTTGTTGGGCCAGCCCAGGGTGCTGAAAGGCCAGAGGCCGGAAGAGAACCATGTGTCAAGAACGTCCTCATCACGCTTAAGAGTGAAGGTCTTGTCAGGCAGAGCAGCCTTAGCCTTCTCCTCAGCCTCCTGTTCAGTTCGGCCGGCGAACCAAAGCTTCTCCTCGGGGATATCTCCAGCTCCGCCCTCGATCTGAGCAAAGTAGACAGGGCACTGGTGACCCCACCAGAGCTGTCGACTGATACACCAGTCGTTGATATCCTCGAGCCATCGGAAGTAGCTCTTCTCGGCAGTCTCGGGTCGGATCTTGATACGTCCATCACGGACAGCAGCAAGAGCGGGCTCAGCGAGCTCCTTCATACGGACCCACCATTGGGGCTTCAGGAGAGGCTCGATGATATCCTTGGACTTCTCGCAGAGAGGGACCTTCATGGCGTTGTCCTTCTTGTCGACGTAGAGACCCTTGGCCTTGAGATCATCCTGGATGGAGTAACGGACATCAAATCGCTTCTGACCCTTGTAGGCACCGGTGTTCTCGTTCATCAAGCCGTCGTCAGTCAAGATGTTGATAAACTCGAGGCCGTGCTTCTGGCCAAGAGTGAAATCGTTGGGGTCGTGAGCAGGGGTAAGCTTGACAGCACCCGTACCGAACTCCATGTCGACGTACTCGTCGGCAATGATAGGCAGCTTGCGACCCTCAATAAAGGGGTGGATAGCAGTCTTGCCAATGAGGTGCTTGTAACGGTCGTCCTTGGGGTGGACAGCGATACCGGTATCACCCAGCATGGTCTCAATACGGGTGGTGGCGACCTCGACAAGCTCGTCGGATCCCTCAACGGGGTACTTGAAGTGAACAATGACACCGAACTCGACCTTCTTTTCGTATCCAGGGACTTCGAGCAGAGTGCGGCCAGTCAGCTCCTTGTTGACGACCTCGAGGTTAGAAAGCGCAGTGTTGAGCTTAGTGCACCAGTTGACAAGTCGGTTGGCTCGGTAGATGGTGCCCTCCTCGTGAAGCTTGACCCAGGTCTCGGTAACAGCGGCGGACAGGTTAGCATCCATGGTGAAAGCTGCCTTGTGTTAGTAAATTCTCCTTTATTACACGTCTGGAAATACGTACCCTCTCGGCTCCAGTCAAAAGATCCTCCCAAGCTGGTCAGGGCCTTGTTGATGCGCTTGTGGTACTCGTCCTTCCATTGCCAGACAGTGTCGACAAACTTCTCACGGCCAAGGTCGTGTCGAGTCTTGCCCTCCTTTCTCCAGAGCATGTTCTCGACAACGCTCTGAGTAGAGATACCGGCGTGATCGCAACCAGGCAGCCAGAGAGTGGTCTTGCCCTGCATTCGGCTCCATCGAATCATAAGATCCTGGAGAGAGTCACCAAGGGCGTGTCCCATGTGCAGAGCACCGGTAACGTTGGGGGGAGGGTGGACAATGACGAACTTGCCCTCATCCTTGACGCTGCCATCGGGCTTGAACTCGGGCTTGAAGAAACCCTCCTTCTCCCACCAGCTGTACCAGGCGGACTCGACGGCGATGGGGTTGTAGGCCTTGAAATGGGGGTCCTCGAACGATCGGATTCGCTTCTTGTCGCCTTCGGGGGTATCCTCGACGTATTCGGGGAGAGGCTCCTCCTCGGCCTTCTTCTCCTTGGGCTTCTTCTCCTTGGGTGCTTTGGGGGCGGTGGCAGCAACTTTTTGCTTCTTGGCCTCGAACTTGGCCTGCTTCTCGGCCTTCTTTCGCTCCTTTTCCACTGCGGAATCATGTCAGAATTGATGTCGAGTCAGAGCCAGTTGAGATGCTACACGTACACTCCTTGGCGGTTTTCACCTTGGGCGCACCGGCGGCATCAGCAGCGCCAGCATCTTGACCCGAGGCGTGGGCAGCGCCAGCAGACTCGGTGATCTCCTTCTTCTCCTCGGCGGGGACGGCTGGAGGGGTATTGGTAGCGTTTTCAATGCCCTCGCTGGCAGCGACTGTATGGTGTTGCGGTTAGCCACGTCGACTCTGCGCTAAGCTGCGCTTCTAGAGGAATTCCCCATCTCTGGTGGTCCTTACTTGGGTTTCCTCGGCCGCTGTTGGTCGCCATGATTACTCGCGTGGTTGTCAAGGGTCGTCTTGGGGAAACAGAGCGCACCCGGAGTGCTCGAACCGCGAGTCTAAACGTCGTGCCGGAGATGACTGAGTGAAGCCCGTAGTTGTAGGGCTTCAAGCACTGTCCTCGCCACGAATTGATATAGGTAGGATAGTGTGACTCGACGACTTCAAAAGTTGAGTCACCGGCTTCGGATGGGGGGTATAACTTTTAGTGGTGGTGATGGAGGGGCACACAAAGGCTGCAGGTGGGATGGTGTGGCTAATGCTTGACAAAAATACGGCTCACTAATAGGTATCTCGACTACATACTACTATGACTCAGTCTAAACCATGCCTTATAACTCAATAGGTAAGACAGAAATTACAGGGTCCATGATAGAATCTTCATAATCGCGTCTCAAGAGCTTCAAATACCTTAACTGTGTTCTATGAATTACTGAATGTTGTCGTTTCATCAAGTTTTGGTCTTTTTTGACACCCATCGAAGATGTGGCTACTGCTGCACTAGCCACACTTGGGCAAAGCTCACACGGGCAAATAGTTAGTGATGTTTTCTAGAGCTGAGTGATGACATCTCAGACTTGACAATCACTTTTCTCCGACGTGTTTTGTGAGCAAATTTCGTGGACACCTTGTTTTTAAATACAGTTAAATCTCTGTGTACCTCTTGTCATCCTTTTTGAGCCGAGAAAACCTGTCTCAATGGCCTTTCGGCTGGCATTGAGAGCTCCTAGGAGCCGTGTATTCAATAGCATCTCAACCAGCGCTAGGAGGACGTACTCGACAGGCAAGGAGTCGCATTACTTCACTGTCGAGTTGAGCCCCAAAAGCAAAGTCAATTTCTCATTAATTATACCATCAATACCTGCTGACTTCTCATAGGACCTCTCAGCATTGCTGCAAACCGTCAAGTCGCAAATCAAGCTAGCTAATCCTAGTCGTCATGATGCTGCAGTCATTCTAGCAACGCCACAATATTCAAAATGGCTGGAACGGGATGAATTCATGTCAGAGTTTGTTGATCTACTCTCTGGCTCTGAAAAGACAGGCCAATTCCATGTTCTCGGTGCTGTCGTCGACCATGTTGCTCCGCCAGTGCCGAACAACAAGCCTATTCAGGGGCTGTCTATTCTCCGCGGTAAACTCGATTCAGTTCTGCCGGGACTATGGACTCAAACTCCTCCAAAGGCTAGGGAAGATGCCGACAAAGTGGCAGCTCTAACTATGGACCTCGGTAACCCTCATATCACTATTCCCCTGACCAACACCACCTTCCAGAACCACAAGACCTCGACGCTTATCGCCAGTCGGTACGACTTATCACAGAGCTCACCAAAGCTTATCGAAAAGATAGAGAAGAACTGGCAGCAAATAACGCTCCCTCTCAAGGAGCAACTCCCTTCAATAAACGACCTCGGTATCTGGGCTCCCCTTGTGCCCCTGACCCATCCTCGTGTGGTGACTGAGAGCTTTGGCAACATCGTGCGACGGGTTAACCTCGATGATGAATCAGTCCCCGCGTCAAACGAGCTTGAACCAGCAGTCGATGAGCTTCATGCCCGGAAATCAGACTTGGTTCAGTCGCCCATGGGTATCTGGGCAGTAATCACACCTCCGACATTCCAGTCAGGAAGCAGCTCACGCTCAGTTGATCCTGATCCAGAGGCAACTTTTAGCGACAACCCAAATGTTACAGACTTGGTAACTTCTACGTCCGGTCACTTGAAGGACCTGTACAGGCAGGGTGGCCGGCTATATCAAATTTGTACGCAACCCTTCCATCGATGTTTATGGCTGAGTGCTAACAGTATATAGTGAGCGGCGGTGGTGGCTGGGGCGCAAAGAAGGGTCTGCTTTCTCTCGACCCTCAGCGAACTCACTTTGCTCTATCTGAGGAGGAAGAGATGCAGAGATTCATCCAAGCCATGGACGGGGGCAATTTTGTCCCCGTGGGCTCCAAGATCCAGTTCTTTGCATCAACAGAGACTTCGACCGCTGAAGCGACTGGCAAGAAAGAGACTGGCGTGGTGTTTGGAACAGCCAGCAAGGTAGAGGCTGAAATCGAGACAGAGCAGTCTCAACCCGAGGCTCAATTGCTCGAAGGCCACTTTGGAGTACTCTCAAACGAAGGCATTTTTGTCACTTCGTCTGATGCTGCTGCTGAAACAACACCTGGCTTCAACAATGATTGGAAGCTTAATGTGCCCAACTCTCGAATCTATGTCAGTTCCTAAGCGAGAGCTATAAAGCTCGGAGCTGATGGTCCTTAACCGCGTGCACTTGTATCACAAAAGATGTATGATTACTCCCTTCTAATATTTAGAGATAGCCAGATCTGTGTATCATAAGAGTAATAATTTTGTCCATTCTTTACTGTGGCTTTTTCTTCTTCTGCAGTCCCTCTGCTGCAGCAGCCGCCACATCCTCCAATGTTGTCCCTCTCTTCCTTTTCCCAACCTTTTCGCTCCCAAGCACTTCATCCTCTGCGATAGCCTCGTAGACTCCTGCGGCACCCTCAAACATGCTTTTGCCCCAACCTCCTTCTTCATTGAAAGTGAGAGCAATCTCTTCCATTTCGCGAACCCAGCGGTATGCCTTTGGTGGCATGCTTGGTACGCTTTTCTCTGCGTTGGCGAGGACGGCTGGGGAAAATTTACCGACCTCGTCTTTGAGAGCGTCCAGGACACCGAGGTTGTGGGCAGTCGTAAATGACTGCGTAGCAATGGCTGTAAAGCCCTTGGATAAAGCAGCGAAGCACATTTTGAGTCCACTTGCAGCACCGATATCGGGGGAGATATGGTTCATATTGAGAACTGATATGAGTTTCTCGCCAAATGGAAGCGATTTTAAAGAGTCTGGGCCTGAGATGGGAAGTCTAGGTCGAGCCCAGTCATCCAAGTCACTGCTGTTAGACGATGTTCTGAGTCGTGGGGGAGCCCCGAGAATACTTCCATCGATGAATCGTGCAGGGACTTTAGATGTTTCGAAGAGTGCTGCGATGGTCTTGATTGTCGAAGGTGCAACTGCATTTAAATCGACAAAGTAGAGCTGTTCTGTTCTATTCGAATCTGATAATGCGTCTACGATACGACGAGCGGTGTTTTCTGCATCTTTAGGCGGAACGACAGAGAGTATAACCGAACTCTGCTGGACCAGCTCGATATCAGACTCAAGAAGCTCTACTTGAGCATCTCGAGCGCGGTCAATTGTATCTTGGCTAAATGTTTATAAGCAAATTGTCTCATCCGTGCCATGTAGAGCAAGTTACCTTCTACCAGAGATATTTGTTGCGACAGTAAAGCCATGAGCAATTAACAATCTTGCGATACCAACGCCCATGTCGCCAATGGACAACAATCCAATTTTGGTTATAGAATCGACGGCTGAGGCAGACATTTTTTATGATGAATATGTTGTGTAGGTATTTTATGCTTGTCTGATGAAAGATAAACGTTGGTAAAGGTGTATTGCGTGACGCAACTGGACTTTTACAGCAATGGACGCCAACCAGGGTAGGCTGATGTAAGGATTTAGACTAGTAACTCGTTCGCAATTAGAGGTTGATAGGATATATCTTCTCTACCTAGGTACTACAACAACAACGTACAAGTATCATAATGGAATTAAAATCAAAGCTTACTTATTTAGTACCTCTATATCTTAATTCGGACCAAGTCTTTACCAATTCTATCACTCTACATACGTATATACATATCCAGCTAAACTACCTAACTATCTCAGCATTTCCCCGTATTATGCGATTGCCTCCTGACACATAGTAATGATAGGAGATGATAAGTGATGATCATACTCTTCAACTGATATTTACTGCATGATAGGTATCGTTTTCATGTATGTATTGTGTCGTGCTATTCATCTATAGTGCCCTTTCCCCCAAATTCCGAAATTGATTGCCTCTAATCCCCTACATTAAAACAAAAGAAAACAAACTTTCATATACACAACATCATCCGAAACCAAGGGATTTTCTTACACCGGGACCCGTGAATAGGACTGGTCAACAAGCGGGATCTTGTCATCCTCGAGCACCTTTTCATCCACCTTGTAATACTTGAACTGTCTCGTGGGCATCCTCATGGCAAACATGCTATCGAGGTCGGCGACAGTACGGCCCTTCATCTCGGGTAGAAAGAAGAATGCCAGCATAACGGCAATGAGACAGGTACCAGTGTAGAAGAAAGCCGTCTTAGCGCCCAGGTAGAGTCCATCTTTATTAAAGAGCTGAGGGAGAATAAAGGCGACGATGGCGGAGCATACTTGCGCTGCGGTACCAGCAAGTGACGTTGACACGGCGCGGAGTTGCATGGAGCTGGTTTGTCCAATGTAGGCGAAGCTGGCAGGCCAAACACCAAGACCCAGCGAGATGATGATAGCAATCATGAAGCCTGAAACAACCCAAGGGATGGCGTCTCCCTTGAAGAAGCCCAGGGATCCCATGCCAGCCCAGAGAATAGCCGTGACGCACAGAGTTACCATGGTAGTTCGACGGACGCCCATTCGAGAGAGGGTCCAGATTCCTGTCCCATTGGAAATCATGCCAGCAACGATGCCACCTGAGAGAACGATAGCAGCCGTCATGGGGTCCATTCCGACAGTCTCCAAGAAAACATTGGCTGTTTGAAGAAGATCGAGTCCAAACAGAGAGGGCATGATAGCGGCCAACAGCGTAATCATGGTCCGGCGTAGGTTCTTGCGTCGGAAACAAGACAAATAGGTAGCATTAGAAGCCCACGACCGCTCCTCTTCGACAATGTTTCGAAAGCGCTCGATGGCGACGGACTGGCTGACCTTTGGCGCATACAGACGCTTGGCGGCTTTCATAGCATCGGCATCGCGACCCTTTCGCAGCAGGAAGATGGGACTATCGGGGATGAACCACGAGAGGATAAAGGCTGAAGCAGCCAAAAGCCACTCAGCTGCAAATGCCGAAGCATATCCTGCACGGCCCTCAACCATGTTAACAGCGACCAAACTAAGAGAGCCCAAGAGTTGGCCCAGGAGTCCAAAGGTCGGGAAGATAGCCATGGCAGGGCCTTGTAGAGCCACGGGTGCATTCTCTGACACCCAGGTACTGCACGTCGCCTGGAGCATACCAACCGACATACCCTGAAGGAACATGCCCGCCGAGTACATGATGCGCTTTCCCATCACCTCGGGCGGTAGGAAGGAGAAGAAGATGCCTGTAACACCCAGAGCCGAGATAACACTGCCAACCATGAGGGTCCAGCGACGACCGATACGATCTTGAAGAAACCCTCCTACCAGCGCTCCTATACCCGAACCCGCCGGCGACATGGCCATCCAAAGGCTCATCCAGGTCTTTGGAATGATCCATTCATCCTTGTACTTTGCGCCATAGTCTTTCTTGAACGAGTCGGCTCCGTTTACGGCTCCTGTAAGGAGCAAGCTGTAACCCCAGGCAGTGATTGGGATGCAGATGAAGAGGCAGTACCGCACGATCTTGTTGTACTTCTTCATGGCTTTGCCGAGCGGCATGTTCATGTCGAGTTCGTTGATCTTGTCGGCTTCAGCTCTGGTTTGAGTCTCTGCTGCTGCACCTGTGTAGTTGCTTGTTGAGCCTGGAGAGTCATATCTCGAGCCATCGTCAAGGGATGCTCGGGAGCCCAGTTCGAGATATTCGGCACTGGGGCCGATGTCGACTGAGTGTGATAGTGGGTGACTGTGTTTCTTCATGATTTTTGAAGAGCTCGGTCCCTCAATCCGGGGTTAAAGTATACCAATAAGTCGAAGATAAAGAAAATGTCACTGAGTGACTAGAATATCGGGTTGACGTATAAGAGACGAGTTTACTTGCTCCGATAGTGCCAAAACAACCAGTTTTGAAGGTTGATGAGATTTAATTGAATAAGGAAATAGCTTAAGTGAGCTTCTGAGATATAGGAAACCGACATTTTAAATACGTTGAACATTTTGCTTTATTCTGTTGTTGCTGATGATGAACGGACATGTCAGACAGAATATCCGTATGTTGGTGCTATATGCGACTCTGCGGCATGCGAATGCGAGTTCCCATGGAGTCTACTTATTTAATGGGGCTTTTCTCGCATCTCTCTCTGCCTTGTAAATTCATTATTGGCTCTTCACAGGGCAGGGCTGAAACTACATCCTTGTTAAACGCTGTCAGCATGCACAGCTCAGCCCTCTGGCCGATTTATTCTAACCGCTTCTGTATAAACACGTCGCTGCATCTACTGTGAAGCTCCCGCTGTCAGCGATCGACTAATAAATCCCCTGTTATGCGTAAATAGTAACTTCTCAGTCCGTCGGAGGTTATTCGCTTTCGCGAGACAGCTTACTGTGTTTATTTTAGGGCCAACACCGCGATATTGAGCTCGGCATCGATCATGGACGTCTTTTACTTCTTGGGTAGTCTACATCTCAATCCCTATTCTTTCCCTTCTCATAGTTTTTCGTATAATTCCACTTTTTGGCCTTGGGGCCGACAAAAGCCTTTCCATGAAGGGGGTTTCTCTCGGGCATCGACGTTCTGGACCCCCCGACGACCAAATCATGAAAGTCTTTGAGCGACATGGCTACACCCTTCCACATCTGTCCTGCACCGCCGTTCTGCTTCAAAAAAGTGTCTCCATTGGGATCGAGGAGGAGGTATGCTGGTGGGAGCTCTGGGATTGCCCTCGTCTCCCTTCTTACCGACGCCCTGCTTGAACACCATCAATGTCTTCTTCCTCGGCAAACCTGGCGACATTGGCTGCAAATAGCGAGCGGATGATATGATACTTGTTGGGCTTAGTCGAGTCATCCCAGCCGCCAAATGACAAAATACCCTTGGTATTGAGCCTCTTACGGGAATCTCACTCCTCTTGGCGCTTATCGATTACCGGCTTCCAAGTCTGCGGATGAATAGAGGCAGAACCTCAGTGGATATGAGTGCAGGAACCATCCGTGTTGGCATCTTTGGCTGAGAGCCAAAGACAATCGCGTTTGAGATTGCAAGCTTCATAGTAGCAAACGTGGTCACCTTCTTCGAGGTTGGCGCAAAGGTCGAGGTCGGGGTTGAGGTGCCAGTAGGAGGAGGTACATCGCTTATGTCGGTGATGCCGGCGATAACAAAGAATTTGGGTCATCCTCCGTAACCGGGTTTACGGCTTGTGAGCCATCCAGGTTGATCGCGGACTGGACAACACTGACTCCCTAGATGAAAGAGACTAAGCCGCATCTAAGTATTAAGGGCATACAGAGAGAGACAGTTGATGATAAAGAAGAGTTATAGTTAAAGAGAGTGAGTAAGTGATAAAGAAAAACATGAGTGGGTGAAAGAGTGAGAGTGAGAGTGAGAGTCAAGGAATAGTGAGGGGATAGTAAGGGAACAATAACATAATAGAAATTAAGGCGAGCTCTGATGAGCGTGTAGAATCAACGATTGTTGAGAAGATAGACTGTCAGTGAATTTGGTTGGGTATCTACTACACTGCATTGGGTCATGAATCTATCTATATACCCGGTCATCTCCCTCTCTACCATGAAGTGTTCTACAACTTCGGGAAATGATTACTCATGATGCTTTTAATTTCACAGGTCCGTTCGACTTAATTCCTCGGAATTGAAGTATTCATCTCCTTCCAGACATGTGGTCGTTCGATCCTGGGTCATCCTTTGGCCTGGACCTGGCGAACGATGGCCTTCGAGCTTGGCCGTTCGATATTTGATACAAAGATTATCATACAGCTTGAGGGGGTCAGGGAAGTCTAGCCGGATATATGAGCCGTAAGTCTTACAGCATTTTGTCACAAGTATCTCGACTCGCCTTGTAGTGAAGGTTTCTCGACAGCGGAATATACAAATAAAACCGCGGAATTGGACTTCCCTGACCCCTGCAGGCTGTACGTAGCAGTCAGTACATACCTTATTATAGTGTGGCGCGCGGGAGCTCCCGTCCGTGACACTCACTTCCTTTGATTGGATCACATTAACATGCGAAAAGGGAAGTGGGTCTCGGATAGATGCTATAGGTTTAGCGTCTTTTCATAACTAACAACCACAACCAACAACTAACAGACAATCTATGCAGGGTGTATTGGGGTCTCATTTCACACTTGCAAGTCAAGGACCCTGGATATCATAACCAACAGACAAACTCAAAACGTAACCGAATACTACCCAAGTCACCGAGTCAGGACGATATAGGCAGATGTTCCTTGCAAAACATTGTACGCCCTCACGGGAACACATACTATATCTAGTTTTGATACATGTCACTGGTATAACTTGTCTATCTTCTCCGTCTGTCGATTTCCTTGCTGCTGCATAACACAAGCCAACCCATTTCAACTTGTTCAAATCGTTCTACCCAACATGAAAGCACAAACTGCTCTCCTTCTGTTGCAGGCTACAACTACTATTGCAACTCTTTTTGACACCTAATTCCCCTCTGGAGAACCCACTGTCACCGAAGACCCTCGAGAATGCTTGTTCTCGGACTTTTATCCTTACTGGTATGCAGTAACTCCAACTGGAGCCCTCTCAACAACACTTCTCTCCTACGGCGATGTCTTGCAAAAGGACTGTCTCTGGACTGAGATAGATGTCTTAGGTATCTCTGCTTGCACGTATCCCGCTCTTTCGGACTGGTGGTACTTCAGCGATGTCGCACCCAAGACTCTCCTGCCTGCGGGGTCGTCCTACGGCAGCTCGGCCTCGTCTTGGTGGGAGGAGAATAAACAAGATATTGTCGAAGGTGCACGGGACTGCCCCAATAGATGGTTCAACCAAATGCTCATCGTACCCTATGCATATGTACGCCTGAACAATACCATTGCCTGGGGCGCATGCCATGCTCGGGCTCGGGCTCGGGCTCAGGTTGAGGCGAATCCCACTGCCCAATTCAAGACCACAAAAACACCAACACCAATAGCAACAGCAACAAATGGTCAGGGAGTAAGCCAGACTCACAAACAAACTAGTACTACAGCAGCTACGGACAATGGCAGTGAAAGTATTTCTCTGGCTCTAGTTGCTGATCTGTGGCTTACTATTAGAATAATGTTAGTGGCGGCAGCAGTTGGCTATGGTTTGTAAGACAAACAGAGGAAAGGGGCCATAGCATGTTACTTTTTTTAAGTGGACGGTGGGCTCTCACTGTCATTTCAATAGCGATAATGATTATGGCCGTAAGTATGCAACTGTCATCGGAGGCGATCAACTCTTTACTACAGCCATGTTGTGTATAGCGGTTTCAGATATTGCTATACGCCAGATCAGCATCAACCAGATTATGGTTGGGAACCTGGAGTGCGCCAATATCACAGGTTGGAAAGACTTAGATTTAAATTCCCTGGAGAAGCTCGAGTTTAACCCTGAAATTCCGACTGATGAGCATCGCCAGGTCAATGAGAGGGTGTTTAATGCCCTGCCATGCCAGAAGGAAAATTAAATTGAGAAAAAGGTTTCCCCCATTCTCGATGCCTTTATTCAGAAGTGCCATACTTCTCTACGACATCTCAAAACCACAAGGACTTTACGTTGAGTTCAATCAAATCATAACGTCTGACTGGTCAGAAACATCATGGTATGGTGGGGTGTGTAGAGATGCCATTATCGCTACAGAAAGGAGAACGCGTGATCCGAGTATGCATGAGATTGAGGACCTAGACGGGGCATTGGAAAGAAATTTCTACGGTGAAGTGCCTTTCCGAAAAATTATGCGCTGAGTATTAGTTGGACGATTGGGATCGGCATATGGGAAACGATGGATCAGAGTCAGAGTCAGACGATGATGAGGACTACGATGAGGAGGGGGAAGAAGAAGAAGAAGAAGAAGAGGTCGACTGCAATGAACACTAGGATTGTTCTCGTCTGTGGACGGATACTTCCATGCCCTCGACTTATGGATGAGACAATCAGATCTACATGAAACAGTTCCAGCAATGGGTAAGTGATGTGGCCCTTGGACACACTCCACCTAGGCCGGCATGACTAAGAACTGTAACGAGTTTTATCTAGTTGTGAAGACCACCATTTGTACATCTATTCAAAACTATTACAAAATCACAATGCCCTAGATGGATGGGTGGAACCCAGCTGTTGGATCTAAGTGCACAGCTCTATAGACAGAGTATTATATGTGCGTTTCGGCATAATTACTTTGAACTATACTTTGTACCTAGATTGTATTAATTATAGCTTTCTTCAGACCATCTGACTGTGCCGGATGTATTTATTAGCAGAAGCAGAGATTGAGTCCTTGTTTAACTCAAGCTGCAATTTGATCACCTGCCTGAGGAAGAGTCCCACTGATCGATAACTAGGGTGGATCTATCTCCGCCCGTTATTTCCAACGGTCGCCACTACCTTAGCTGGTTGATAGTCGAATTGCTATCCTCTCTTCTAGCAAGGATTAACTGATAAATCACGATATTGAGCATCATGTGCACTTATCAAGTAAAGAATGCAGATGGTACGACCATCAGACGAATCAAAAGTCCATAACCGAGGCTCAAACAAAATCAATGTCGTTTTGGTGGTGAGAGCGACGTCACTCTTCAAGGATTCAACCCTGTTTCTTGTGTCGCGGGGAACCATTCATGGCCCGATTCGCCTCTGACGGGATAGCACATGATGACGAAGGACAGGATTTGTATGATAAACCAGAGCCGTAGAATCCGTCATTTAATCAATTCATATCCTAAAATATCAACCTGAAAAAACATCAATTCCATCAATTCCATCTATACAATAAACCCATGTAAAAAGCATCATGGCTCCCCCACGCCAACAGGATACAACGGCATCAGCCACTTCATCACAAAGCAAGACGCAGCCATCTACATCCAAAAACGCCAAATCAAACCGATCAAAAAAGACAAAGAAGAGAGCTGAGCCTGTATCTACAACTGCTCCCCGACAACCAGACGAGATCGAAGAAGCTGAAACAACAACAATACCATCGGCATCGGCACCAGCACCAGCACCATCAATCCCAACACCATCAAAGCAAAAAACAAAAAGGGTTGAATCCTCAGACGACGACGATGACAGCGATGATGCGGAGAGTGTATATCTATCAGACGACGATGAAGAAGAGGATTCATATGATGACGAATCCTCGTCAGATGAATCAACAGATTCCGACGACAGCGCAGAAGAACTACCACCTCGACAATTAGCAAGAAGATCGACAACAGGCCGAGATGTCAAAAATACATCAGGATCCCCATTTACAATCACTCAAACCCGAAGCGAAACCACCCGCTGGATAACGACACAGAACAACGGAGGCATGACGCGCGGCACGAGAAGTTTGAATGAGCAGACGACAATGCACGGCCAAAACGTCAACGGGCAACGGCCCGTAACTAATAGAAACAGTGTCAGCTTCAACATGAGCATCAATGTCGACATGTCGTTTAATGGCCTCGTCACGGGTCGAAACTTGGGCTTCTCTGGGGTATGTAATCTCATCACCTAATGCTTCTTGAGCAGTTCACCTAACGAGTCCAGGGATCACTATCATATGCATGGAACCGGCGGAATACACAAGGAGGTTAATATAATTGCATGCGGATGAGAATCACTCAAATTTATATACGGTCAAGTCCATCGTTTAACAAGGAGTTTCAAGGTGGGGATTTTGGTTGCGATGCGCTAAACATTCTGGTGTTGGTTGTACTGTACATAGTCGAGCATGATGGGTATTAGTGTCAGAAAAATGACAACACGGCTAGGCTACCTTACTCAATCATGTCGATATCGTCGATCGCAGCGTGGGCTTGAGTCTGGGCCTGGGCTTGATCCTGTGCAGGTGCCTGAGCGGAGGGTGCGTCTGGCTGGTTAACGTGCTCTGCGGCCTGCGCATTGTCTCCGCCAAAGTAGTCCGCCATTTCTGCGTCCAGCTCTTCCTGTGTCTTCTTAGAGCGAGGGTTACCTCGTCCACCACGGCCACCCTCCTGATCTCTGCCGGCCTCTCTGCCTCCTTCTCTGCCCTCGCGTCGGGCTCCAGGACGGCGACCGCCCTGGTTACCCCGGCCACGCCCCCTAGGCATTGGGCTCCTTCGCGCGCCTTGACCGGGGATGTATCTATCAATTCCCCTGCGGGCGGCATCATCTTCGTCGTACCGACGGTGGGGTGAATGGGATCGTCTGTCTCCTCCTGGGGTTGAGATACGCTCTGCCAATGGACGGCCGGGCATAACGGCAGAATCAAACGGGTTTCGCGAAGGTAGGAGGGACAATCGAATAGGTTGGCCTGCATCCCGTTAGTCGGGTTACACAACTCGGGTGTATTGCCTGACTCACCATTGGCGTTTGCGCCATCAAACTGCTTGATCGCCTCCTGAGCGTCCTCCTGCAGTTCGTAGGTCACATAGGCGGTGCCTTCAGATCGCCCGGCGCGGTCGTATCGTAGCTGGAGACGAGTGACGGTTCCAATTCGTCGGAAGAGCTCCTGCATTTTATAAGTAGCCATACAATAACTCTGGACGAAAGGTACCTACATCAAGGTCATCCTCAGTGAGATCGTAGTGGATGTTATCGACTCGAATCTTTGAGCCTTTAGACTCTCTAATTTGAACAGGTCAGGAATGTCCGTAATTGCATGTCGTTGCGACTCACTGGTCTGGAGATTCGCGGCGGCGACGGGGAGCAGGTGCTCGGCGGTTGTCTGGGCAATGGTCAAAAGGGTGTAATCGTCAGGGGAAGCTTCGAGTATTACTGTTCTCCTCGAATCGGTCGTGGACCCATTCGCTGTATCAAGTTAGTAAACCGTCGAAACAAGATATCCTGGGCGCGACTAACCTATCGAGGTTTCGTGAATCATCTCGAACAGACTGTAAGTGGGAGGGACGCTCTGGTCAGCAAGGGATTTTCATAGTGGAAAAGCCGTTCAATCGACAAAATCTCCGAGCACCGAAGTTCGAGTTGCGAGGAGGGTTGTACGGGTCGAGTAGGCATCACTGGAGGACGAGGGAGGATGGATCAACCTGCATCAACAGAGTCAACAAAGCCTCATGATGGGGACCGCTTTCGCGAACCGGTAGGGAATAGCGCATGTACCAACCTTTCTAACGCCATCGCGAGGGAAATCCTGACGCGGTTCACGTCGGCGACCTTGGCCGCGTTGGTTGCGAGGTCGATTGGAGCGCTGCAAACGAGAAGTCAGCCTGAGTTGAAATGAGACGGCAGCGCGTGCATGAACTCCGTACGGGAGTTGGCATAGCAGGCTAGAGCAAGAAATAAATAAAGGACGTACAGTATCGGCAATGATCTCGTCGAGACCACGGTCCATCTTGTCGGACATATTGTCGGGCTTTGAAAGTGACGTGTTGAAGAAGTTGCGATGTCCTTGGTTTTTGGGACAATGGGTAAGGAAGAGAGGTTGTGATGCTGGAAGTTCGCGCACATGCATCATAACGGAACCCACCCTCAGATGTGGATATGTGGCTTGATGTGGCTACTTCACCCGCCCAAGCCCAAGGTGGAGACTATTATTAGTACAGTGCAATACGGTTTTACATACGAAGAAGCATGATGTTGGTATTAGCTTTTGCGTATACGAGTTATAAAAGAAATACAATGATACTATTCAAATAGGCCTATTAAGCTTTGAATTGATTGCATTTAATCATAGCATTTACTCCATCATTCTTACAGTGACTGACTGACTACCTATTCCAGGCTTCTCCAACTAATTACCTGCCACAGCCTTCAACCGGGCCCCCCGACCAAAGCACTAGACCTATTCTGTCACTCCCCCAAACCCTCAATCAGTCGCCGTGTCTTATTATCCCTTTGGCTCGTCTCGTACTGGCAAGCCAGAAAACCACCACCTTTTCGTATTCCTCATATTACCCCTTCCCTTGGTCTGATCTTTTACGACCTTTTCCTTCTTTTCTCTCATTCCTCTTCTGCCTCGTCAAGGGCTCTAATTGCAGGCTTCAATCGCTCCCACGCGAGTTTGTCTTTAATACTTAGTTTCCTCTGCCCGTCTTCCTCGTGGCGCATTTCTGGCACATCTTCAACTTGATGCCCTCGACTGGATCGCAATAGCCGGTGCTGTCGCACGTTCTTATACACACGACTTCGCCATCGCCTCGTAGGCGCGATATAAATCACAAACACAGCAACCATGGCCCGTCCCATGGGGGCTGTTCGTCTCAAGAAGACGAATCCCTTGACCCTTGCGCTCGGAGCGATCCTGTGCATCTTCATCATCGTCTTCTTAGTCTCGCCCTCTGGCAAGTCTGTCACCGCTCGCCGATTCGAATCGATAACCGCAGAGCATCATCTATCGCCGCCCACTTCACCGTACCGAAAGTCAAAATCGCGATCTGGCGTACCGCTCAAGCCACCACCCGTCGTGCATTACAACCTTAACAACGTCACCATTACTACCTCGCCCATCAAGAACCGAGAGAACGTGCTTATTCTGACTCCCATGTCTCGATTCTACCCTGGTTACTGGGAGAATCTGTTGCGATTGAGCTATCCTCACGAGCTCATTACTCTGGGTTTCATCCTCCCAAAGACGAAGGAGGGCAACCAGGCCACCACCGAGTTGCAGGAACAGATACACAAGACGCAGAAGCATGGCCGCGAAGCCGACAAGTTCAAGAGTATCATCATCCTACGACAAGATTTCGAACCCGCCATTCTCTCCCAAGATGAGAGCGAGCGCCACAAGCTCAAGAACCAAAAGGCTCGTCGCGAAGTCATGTCCAAGGCTCGCAACTCTCTGCTCTTCACCACACTTGGTCCGGATACCTCGTGGGTTCTGTGGCTAGATGCCGACATTGTCGAGACGCCGGCGACACTGATCCAGGATCTTGCTACCTTTGACAAGCCACTCATTGTTCCCAACTGCTTCCAGCGATTCTACGACGATGAACACAAGCAGATGAATGAGCGACCTTATGACTTCAACAGCTGGCAAGACAGTGAAACAGCACTAGCACTTGGTGCCAAGATGGGTCCTGATGAGATTCTCTTGGAGGGTTACGCCGAGATGCCAACATATCGAATGCTCATGGCGTACTTGGCGACTGAGGGAGGTGATCGTAACATGGTGATACCTCTTGACGGCGTTGGAGGCACTGCTCTCCTTGTCAAGGCGGATGTGCATCGCGATGGTGCCATGTTCCCTCCTTTCCCATTTTATCACCTCATTGAGACTGAGGGATTCGCCAAGATGGCAAAGCGGTTAGGCTGGCAACCATACGGCCTCCCCAACTACAAGGTCAGTAACTTGACTTCCTTATATCATGACACCTGAGCTAACAAAACCCTAGGTCTACCACTATAATGAGTAACATTGTCGTACGCAACTTCACATGGGCAAGGTCATCCAATTTCTTCAGCAGCCTCTTTCTTCACGACTCGTCATGCCAAGAAATGAGCCATGCTGCACCGGAAGTAGTTAGGCAAATGACTGCTCTATTATAGCCAACTGTTGGGCAATTCACGATTCAATTTGGGCGGGTACAGGTCACGGCGTTTTAGTAGTGCATCCTTTAACACATTTTAAAAAGGAGAGAGGAGGGAAGCATCACAGCTTGGGACTGTGGCAAAGGAATCAGGGAAGCCGCCTTGACAGGCATATTGTATTGTCTTGCACATTTTTGTAGAAAGCTTGAAGCATGAGGGGGAGACACATTAAGAAAGAATTCTGGAATAGACTGGCATCTGTGGGTGCATTTGCTTTACATTTCAAGACAAGTTTTGATGGTGAACCACTTATATGAGGGACCTGGTTCCTGTTGATGACTCCCTTGGCTGCTTCTCATGAAACACATTAATCTCCGGCAGGAGAACGTCTGTTTGGTCTCTGTGTCTCTGTCAGTCTGCTAATATCCGCTGTCGCTCATTTCATATACAAAAAAAAAAGAATACTATATCTAAAAACGTCCAACCTCATATCCAAGTCATATACAAAATCCCCCATGTTGTCTCCAAACTCCATATAAACTCAACCAAAACATACTTCGAACCGTTATGACCCCTTGTATCCAATAGAAATCTCCATCAATGACGTTTCATTGCCCATCATACCTCCCATCGGAATCCCGACACCAAAACTCGACAAGCTTACGAGTGCCCACCACATCACCCGAGCGCAACAGCGCCGCAACATCGACATTAAGCGGGCTATCCGTCTCAGGACAGCCCAGAAGCATACGTACGGCGCGGACGCACTCGAGGACACTATACGCAGGTGTCCAGGCGTCCTTGAGCAGATCGAGGCAGATCTCGCCAGTCTGCAGCGCAATGTTTGGGTGCACGATTGTCGTAGCGAATGTCATCTTGGGTGGCGCGAGGGGATAGGTCGATGGGATGGAAATGGTGATGAGCCAGCGGCCTTCTGCATTGGAGGTTAGTAATTGATGCTGTACACGGAATAAGCAACAAGGGAGGTTGACGTACGGTCGTAACCCTGGCCGATACCCCGTCCGTTGATGACGGCTTCCCACTCCATCAAATCGCTCTCACTGACGGGACCAAGGCGCTCAATGCCCGTCTCGTCCTTTTGTTCTGTGCGCCATGTATCCAGCTCCTTAATCAGTCGTCGGCTCGCACTCCGCGACGCAGCACCTGAAGTCGATGGTGGCATGGTAGCAATGACGTTTTGTAGTAGTTGCGATATCGGCCAATGTCAAGTTTGATTTCAACTATGATGTGGTGATGGCGTTGGATAGAAAGGTAGGTAGGTTGTAAGGTCCAAGTAGTGCAGCTGAGACCCTTGGAGATGAAGTTCCGGTTGGTCTGGAGCTTGGACTGGGGTCGTGACTATTTCGTCAGTCGGAGCTAGGTTCCATTGCTTCGCTGGAGCTTCCCCCTCGGTATGTCCAGCTGGCGACAGGGATTACCTAGAGTGGGCAGAACCGAGGGATGAGAGCTACGTACTGCTGCCAACTCATCAGTGGCTGTGCTGCTGTGGCTCGAGCTAGACCTTATTTAAACAGACCCCTTTCATGTGAAAGTCAGGATCTCAACATAACGATCCACATCAGCTATAATTTACTACATATCGCACCAACTTTGAACATCAATGGGACCAATTACAATCTGATTTTAAACAGTATATCAATAGAATAGAGACTCGAGCTTTTTCAACGTGGGTATTTTTCTGCTATCATAACTCTTCATTTCTTCTTTCGTGTACTCTTTGCTGGCTTTCGCTGCTTGGCTGAAGAAGAGGTAGTAGAAGCCCGAGGTGGATTTCTCCTTACTGGCTGGGACTCGGGCTCCGGTGAAGGGTCCTGTTCAACGACAATACCACCACTGCCAGCATCGCTAGATGTTGACTCTTCTCGCTCCTCTTCAGAAGAATCGTCGTCAGAATCGTCGCTATCTTCCTCGCTTGAACCGTCTTGCTGGGAGCTCTGTCGTCGCGAGAACTGCCTCCATGATCCAGCTGGACTCGGCGCTTGAGCACCTGGGTCTTGAAACTGGAAAGGATCAAGAGGAGCTTGACTGCCTGACCTCGATGATGACATGCCAGGCATCGGAATCTCACCATATGGAGGAGGCTTCCTACCCCGACGGCCACTATCAGAGGTATGGCGGCTAGTGGACGGTGCCCTCTGGCCCCTCATGCTACTGGGCGGTCGCTGTGAAGAAGCTGTGCCTGAGCGTGGTCTACCTGCCGTTGCCGGTGGTGGGAAATAGCCCATAGGAGGGTACTGACGATCTTGATCCTCGGTGAGATTGCTGTTAGAAGAAGACTGCCGAGGTCGCGACAGTTGACCTGGTTGATGCGAGACTGGAGGTGCTTTCTTTTTGCGTGAAGAAGGCTCGAGCTGTGTCAGGGGTATAGCGACTCGAGAGCCCCTGTTCTTCTTGCTGCTCTTTTTCTTCTTCTTCTCGGCCTCGTCTCGCTCGCGCCGTCGCTGTAGAGCTGCCATCTCTTCATCGTTGAGATCAACATCCGTCCTTCCCTTGGCCCTTGCCCGATCAATGCGGTACCTGGCCGACTGTACCAATGCCTCTTCCCGATCCTTGAGAGCCAATTGAGCAAGGTACTGCTCAAACTCCTCATCTTCGCTGCTTTCACTGTCGTCATCCTCCTCATCTTCCGAGTCCTGATAACCACCGCCCATATCTATTCCTGTAAATCGAAGAGAATCGCTCGCAAAGCGAGTCATAGTCCCTGAAGAAATACCAACACCCTGTGTATCCGTTTGATCTTCATCTGATAATTCCTCCACACGAACGTCTCCATCCCGACGTCCGCGAGGCGCAGCATCCCCATCTGTTCTCCTCCGCCTGCGCCTCGATGGTCTTCCCCATTGGGGCGCAAATTCGGGAGCTTGCGGCCGACCACTTAGACCGCCTCCCCGGAAAAAGCCTCATCGATGGGCTTATCCAAAAATGCAGCGTGACCAAGAATGGTCACGCCAGATGCGCCAATCAGCCAGAGCAGGGTCGTGAAAGGTGAAGCAATCAGACCCAGAGGAACGGCGACGACGACGAGTCCAGTATAAAGCTGGGAAGAAGTAGCACGGAAGGTACCGATCTCAAGATCGTGACCATCCAGTTTGCCAATGAACCACATACCAACAACCACCAGGATGATGTCAAAGAGCAACAACCAGTTGGAGAGGAGGGCATAGATGCTGAGCATGACAAAGATGACAGCATAGTTGCTAGAGTAGTGGCTGAGGTTGTAGTTGACTCGCGATTGCATCTCAACAAAGTTGGCAGGCTTGGAGAGACGCTTGAAGTCGAGGAACTCGCCAACAGGTCGCAAGTTGGAGAAACGGCCGCTCAGGGGACCAGAGCGCAGGCTCTGGAAGCGGTCGCCCAAGTTGAGGCGGGACGTGATAACGTCGAGCGGGATCTGAATGCGAGACATGATGATTGATTTGTGTTGTGAATCGTAGGTAGGGTTTGGTATAGAGTCGAGAGCGAACGCTTTTATGGCCTTGGTTGATAGGCAACAGAATTATCGATCAAGGAGAATGACGAGTGTCGATTGCGTATTCAAGGTAAAGAATGGATACTCTTTTGATGAGCTGAGTGAAGCAATAGAAGTTAGCGCAAGGATTAATTAAGAAATCAGGCAGCCGAAAAATAGAGGACAAGCTGGCAGAAGAAGGGGACGGGAAATGGGAAAGGGGATACGAGGCGCAGACTAGGGGATCAAAATAGAAGCCACGAGCTGACGAGGACAGTCATAAAAAAGGGTGAAGTTTAAGGGTAGGTGCTGTATATGTGGCAAACATACCGAGGCGCAGTTTTCGCGATGCGAATGGATGGTAGAGAGAGATGTCTCGAAAGAATGGAATGTCGCAAGTTGCGACTCTTGTCGAAAAAGAAGGGGGTGAGAGTTTGTTGTTCTCTTTGGGTACGGATACAGTACAGCTGTAACTGTACTGTACAGATTGCTGATAAGATTGGCTGCCTTCTTTTGGGACAGAACTTTTTTTTCCCGAGTCGTGATTTGCTACAAGACGCGACTCCTGTCAGGTTCGGCTTCAGGGGGGTTCCAGTGCCAACGGTTCCAAGCCCGGCAGGGTTGATGATCTCCACAGGGAGCCTCTTCGGGCCCAGTGTTGTTGGCAGCGGGAACTGGAGGTAAAGGGTACGTACCGAGCTCGGAATTGATGAGGCGGTGATGGATGTAGAGAGGTTTGGAATTCGGTGAATACGGAATATTCGATGGATGAGATGAATTTTTCGGTGGTGACCCGAAGTTCGGAACGGCAAGAGATGACCTCTGTCTCTCAATGCCTGAACAGCAACTAAGAGTTACTGATCCTCAGCCAGTTTCTGGGCTGGCAGCCCGTAACAATGCCTCTCTCCCTTCGTTACAGAGAGAGAGGCTGGGGTATCGGTACTGAAATCTTGGTGTCTTCCCCTCTCCAACCCAAACAAATGAGGTTAAAGGAAAAGGGTCATGGTATCGACTGACCAGGAAGGAAAAGAAAAAGAGGGAAACAAGAAAAATAAATACAGAAGCTAAGCTCCGCCTTTTTTCTTCCCGTCCTGAGGTGATGACGCCAAAACAAACAAGCACAAAAGCCCAACCCAACCACGATCAGCAACGAATGCACACCGACCCGACGAACAATGCCAATACCATCCTCCGCTGGGCTCCGATGGAGGGAACTTGGCCACTCCGGGAACTTGCTTGCACGAATAAACTGGGTTGTAACTTTTTGAGAGAAAAACAAAAGCCCACCTTTGCGCTTATGCACGCGACACCAGTTGCAGCGAGCCAAGTGGAAAAGCGAGGCGTCACCGCTTTTGATGTGTGCTAGGACAAGTCAAGTCCTAAGGTGCTGTATCCGTTTACCGCCAGAACCAATGGGTGGTCCAACTCATGCAAGAAAGAATTTGGGGTAGTCTGGGTAGGCTTGGTCTAGACTTTTGGTTTCAAGACTCGAAGGCGGAAGAACGGAATGGTTTCTAGTCTATATCTTCTGTATCAATGTAGATGTTTTGTTGATGTGGTTCATGAGTAGAATTCCATGTGATAGACTCAACACCCATCAGCCCATATCAGACCAGACCTCAGATCTTAGGTAGATATCTTCTCAAGCTCTCCACAGTTCGTCGTTACACGGATCCAACCATCATGATCCACGATCTATCTGTAGATCCACTCCTCCAAAAGAGCTCCGTGCAAGAGTGCAGCAAGACTCTTCCGAGCTGCCCAACCCAACCTATCTTGATCGAAAGATTACCCACAGTCTTCTAAGGCATTCTATCATCCCTCGGAGCTGCTACTGTTGACTCGGCTATCAGTCGGTATCTCACAAAGGACTCATCAGCTCAGTGGAGTTGCTCGTAAAGATTGATTCCAACCTGACCTAACATGCCGTGCCTAACTAAGGTATTTCGGAACCAGATCTTTCATCTTGGTTCTTAGTCTACCCACATGCTGGGTATTGCCGAGCCAAGAACTCAATACCCATACCCATGCCCGTACCCCGGACCAAAGGCCGAACCAGCCTGTACCTCCGCCACGCATTACCATTGCATGAGTGACCGCCATCTCAGAGAACCTGGAAGAACGGATACTTTCCTGAAGCAAGAAATGACCAGGTCTTAGCGGTACACAAGATTCACACGACCCCAGGGTAGTCTGAGCTTTTGGATATGATCTACGAAATTTACTACAGATAGAACTGTCATGTGAAAGGGACTACTGTGTCTCACTACACGGTCTACGCCTCACTACGAGTTCCGTTAGGCTAACAAACCGCTAGCTATTGGATGGTGACATTCAAGCAAGGGATAGATCATCATGAATCGCTATCAGAAATGCAATATTCAATAATATAACCAGAGTAAATGTAGCCTGCTCATCTTAAATGCTCATATTAATTGCACACTCATCTCATCTAAACAACGCTCGCTATGCCTGCCTACATTGGCCTTGTCGCGCAACGATATGGGGTATATGAATCGCCAAAAACCATACTACAACAAAGGAAAACATCAACCACCAACCATGCTTAACCATCTTTTTGCTCAGACCTCAAAAAAGTAGTCATCATCCAGACCCTCCCGGCTCGGGATCACGCCAGCCCCGGGCGCCGGGCCCTCAAACGCCGTGTCCATCCGCACGTTCAGCAGTCGAATCTTGAGCCCGTACTCGCTCACCAGATTCACAAGTTTATTGGTCTCCGCCGTGATAGGCGCCTGGTTCAGCAGCATCAGAAGTCCGTCCAGCCACTCCGACGCCAGGCTGTGACTCAACGGCCACAGCGTAAAGATTGGCTGCTCCTTGGCGTCCGCTCCTCGCGCCGCCTCCGCGGGGTTCACAAAGCTATAGATGGTGATCTTGGTCGTCGATTTCGGGGTTCCGCCCTTGCCTGCGAAGTCGCTCGTGATACTTCGCGTGTCTTCGTTGGGCGCTGATACGTTGGATACCACAGAGCTGATGGTACTGAGATCGACCTTTTCAGAAAGCGAATCCAAGTTGGGATTCTGCACTATCTTTTCCTCGAAATCGGCGTAATGTAGATATCGCCTATTGTGAGACAGTTTCGCATACCGCCATGGCGTAGGCGTGAATAGTCGGTGCTTAACTGCGCCATTGTCTCGCTTGGGCGTCGGCTTCGAGAACCATGATCCCTGGAGGAGGCATCGAATTCGCTGCTCCTTGACGAATTGCAAAGCCTCCTGCTTCAGCTCTTCTCTCACTTGCTGTAGATGCTGGCCCCAGGTGTTCTCGAAGGACATCTCAAGCAGCCCCATCTGTTGGTCCCGTAGTCGCGGCACATCATACTCTTGCATCTCCTCTTCCACCTCCGCCACGTCTTTGGTCCTTCTAGCTCCCCCAACTACCTGATCAACCAGGATCCGCACTAGCTCGGCCACCTTTTCAAAGTCGCCTTGCTCTGCGCCAGTGACTTTCCATACCCGGAAAAAGGCATAGAGACCCGCAGTATGTAGCCGAGACCACTGGAGCAGCAAAGGCCTGAATAATATGTCGTAATCTTTGGTTTCCAATAGTTGATAACCCCTGACATCATTCAGGTCGATCTTGTCAATGTCGAAGTGGTCGTACAGTATCATAGTAACCGCAAAGCTTGCTCTGGCAACGGGACAACGTTCGGGTGAAGGCTTCCCAGCCTGCTCGAGTAACAGCTTTTGAAACCCGTCCTCGTTCTTGCGCACGTAGTCGGTCAAGTCCATCATGCCCAAGAAGCCAGTCATGTCAAACTCCTGCGAAGGACTCTCCGTCTCAAATCCTAATCTCCTCCACTTCTCCGGGTTGTGTCGCCTGCTTCCCTTCTTTGCCGATGTCTCGTGCGAGTCTTGTCCCGGAGAGTGTCCATTTACGGGGACTCGCTCCGGTGCGCTCGCTAAATGGAGGCCTTTGAGAGCTCGTCGGTGCTCTGGCCGCTCTAGATCAACATCGACTTCGCGCCACTTCCTCAGTAGAATCTTTGTTAATGACTGAAACTCCAGCATGGGATGCGCCAGGTCCTGAAGCGCAGAGCTCTGCATGAGTCGGTGGATAGCCTTAATCAGCCCCAAGTCCTGTAGTCGCTTGATAAACTTAGCCCAATCCTCTCCCGAACCAGCATTGGCCTTGCCGCCGTTCATTGTACTCTCGCCCGACACGGCGTCTCGGATCAGGGCGTTGATCAGCATGAGGGCGTTGGCACACAGAGCATGATCAGCGCTCTGCAACTGCTGTATGACCAACTCGAAGAACTGCGGGTACACAGCGACGGCGGGCTTCAGCGCACGGAAGCCAAAGGTTCCTGGTGTTCGGTTCGCGGCATCGCTTCCGTTGGCGGACTGAGAATGGCCGACAAGAGCAACCAAGATGGACATGGCGCCTCTTAGAATATTGACCAGCGGGTTTGTAACGATTAATTCGACGACGCGCTCGACGAGATCGCTGGCTGTTGGTCCTTCGAAGATATCCCATCCCATATCGACTTCTAACAGTCGTGTTAGACTCTGGAGTGAGTAGGCGAGCGTGTTGCCGGCAGATGTCATGATAAGTCGACGGAGGACGACGAGACCGCCCGAGGAGATGAAGACGTCGGCGAATGCGGGATCGTTAATCGAGTTCTGCAGTTTGAATACTGCCATTTTGCGTGAGGCGTCTTCATCGCTCGCCATGCGCGCAAGCAGCGCGGGGATGTCTGCTTGATCCATGGTCGAATAGGTAGTAGGGGGTGTAGGTAAACAATGCGAGAGAGGGGGGAACGCAGAGAAAAGAACCTATGATGCCGCGATCATTGCCCAGTCGTTCACCACCAATGAACTTGTATGTCTCCTTTTTGTTGTAGAGTTGGCAGTTGTCTTGTATATCGAGAAATACTAGTTTAGGAGACTCTGACACTACTCCGTGCTCTTGAAGGAGAGCACTTGGCCTCGGCGTCCCCTACCCTACCAAACAAAGACCCTGTCGAAATTAAACCAGTTGCCAAGACAGGTTTGGGGAAGCTCTCCACATTGACTTGTAATTAGCCTCTCAGGGCTCAGGCCTTCAGGAGAGGCTTGCGTCTTAGGCCGACGTGATAAGATTAGATAAAGCGACTCTAACCCTGGCTCTATGAAGAAACAGTCGATTGACTTTTGGTTCAAGAGTGTGGCGAGTGTGGCTGACCAAGCTCCCCTACAGAACCACCTAGACTTTACCAGCCTCACACGTGACTACGCTTCTTGAGATCCTTGCTACAGCAATTGGATACTAATGCTCAACCTCAAAACTTCCAAGTCTCCATCACCAACAGCCATATCTACCCCGTCTCTTCGTCGCAGATTCTCCTTATTCCGTCTACAGAACCGCAATCATGGCCAATTTCCTTGCCTCCATTTTCGGCACAGAGCTTGACAAGGTCAACTGCTCTTTCTACTTTGTAAGTTCTCCCAAACGCGTCTCTGTCGCAACATCTTGCAGATTACTAACTCATGCGCGCGCATTCAGAAAATCGGTGCCTGCCGTCACGGTGATCGCTGCTCGCGAAAGCACGTCAAGCCCTCCTACAGTCAGACGATTCTTATGCCCAACCTCTACCAGAACCCGGCCTATGATCCCAAGAACCGAATGAACCCATCTCAGCTCCAGAACCATTTCGACGCCTTCTACGAGGATATCTGGTGTGAGCTATGCAAATACGGCGAACTCGAGGAGCTGGTCGTTTGCGACAACAACAATGACCGTATGTCGTTCTCTCTTTGCTATTGGATCCCAAATGCTAACTACTTGCTCCAACAGATCTCATCGGCAATGTTTACGCCCGCTTCAAGTACGAAGAATCGGCTCAAAAGGCCTGCGACGAACTCAACAGCCGGTGGTACGCCGCGCGCCCGATATACTGCGAACTGAGCCCCGTCACCGATTTCCGCGAGGCGTGTTGTCGCCTGAACTCGGGCGAAGGCTGTGTTCGAGGAGGTTTTTGCAACTTCATCCACCGCAAGAACCCCGGCGAAGAGCTTGATCGCGACCTCACCCTCAGCACGAAGAAGTGGCTCAAGCAGCGCGGTCGCGATGAGAGGAGCGCGTCCCGTTCCCCTACACCTGAGCCTACAAGACGCCGATTCTAGCCGCTTGTACGTTGATGTTGTGTTGTTGGTTAAGGCGAAGAATTGAAATACTATATGGATGGCACGGTCACGGCGTTCTAGGGGGCTAGGTTTTTGTTCTAATAGTTTTTATGTAAGGATTCATGGGCGATTCAATCGATACGGATACCCGCTCCTTCATCAAATATGTGTCAAAAAGAATAGTGAAGTAGTCACCTGGCGAGGGCCGGTGTTGAACCCTTCTGACTCATTGTAAACCCACGGATAATGCGAATACCCATGTATAACTAATCCTGTTGCGCGCCGATGTTGATATAAGCCTGTCCTTGCCTCCGGTCTTAGTCCAACTGTTCCAAAGCAATGTCAGTCCTCGCTGCCCTCTTCCCATATCTAAGAAATAACTGAAATTCATTTCGTCGTTTTATTGTTGCGTGGTGGATGGTAGGTCCTTCTTCAGGTCGTTTGAGAAATCAATGAGGGGTCCATCGGCCTGCTTTCCTGTAGAGCTTAATAAGCCTTGGATCTCAGACTGCTTTGGTGCTTGCTGAGCAGGTGCTTGCTGAACAGGTGCTTGCTGAACAGGTGCTTGCTGAACAGGTGCTTGCTGAACAGGTGCTTGCTCAACAGGTGCTTGCTGAACAGGTGCTTGCTGAACAGGTGGCTGCGCTGTCGTAGCTGGGACAGGTGTATCGCCAAAATCGATCAAGTTGTCGTCAATATGGTTCTCGACGGGTTGAGTTACCGCTGGTTGGACAGGCTTCGCAGTAGGGCTGTGTGGGGGGATGATATTTCGTTGGTTCGACTTCTGCCCTTTGATGATGGGGTGGATTGCCATGATTTGCTCGGCTTGTTTCTGGGGAGCCGCAGCATGGTCGCTGTATCAAGTTAGTAATACATTGACCAAGTCAATTTTACCGGCACTTACACGTTTGCGTTGATGACCCATTCAAGATCCTCTTCGCCTTCCTCCAGACCACCAGGGCCACCCTGAACTCTCCTGAATAAACGAGGGTGCCACTCGATGTTCTCTTGGGCTCGTTGAGCAGCCTCCTCGCGCTGTCGATCCTCAATCTTCGTCTTCTCATCTGTTGCAAGTTCGTGGTTCCGATCCTTTACGGCTCTAGCGGTCGCATCCCACAGCCGTTGAGACTCTCGCTCCTCTTGTTCATCAATGGGTCGTACAAGGGGTGGCGAAGGTTTTGATCGCAAGGCGTTGAAAAACATCTCTCGGTGACCAGTCTACGCCCGTCAGCTAAACATGAAGTTATACTGCAAATGGATATGCTCACTGTCATATCCTTGATGTACATCTCCTCGCTCCAGAGGCCAGAAAGCTCGAACAAAACCTCACCAGTGCTCTCTCTCTTGATCACTCCGCCAATGGCGTTGTAGGTACCCCCGACCCAACCCTTCGTCTTGAAGTCGACGTCAGCGACTAGATCGAGCTCAGGGCATCGGACAAAGCTGTGGTCTCCGAGTTCGTATTTCATCTTGCCAAATAGAATGCCTCGAGCGTACATGTTTGGTTGAGTGAGGATGCTAAGATATTGTTAGTCATCATGACTTCAACGAAGCAACATTACGAACTAGCGCAACGGCGCATGAGATGCAGAAGCCAATAATTCCATGAACCTGGAAGCGCGGGTCGACATACTATTGCTCTCCCTTTGCAGGGTCCTTGCCCCGGTTCTGCAAACTCAAGAATGCAATTCCTTCCATTAGACTGGCAGCGGAGTTTCCGAGGAAACGACTTCGGGGCTTGAGAGTACCATCGATCCGGATGTGGTGGTCAGGGGCCATGTAGAAATAACTCGACTTGGGTGGGTGGTGAGAAGTCTGTTCAGAGATGTAGTATGCACGCTTGCCATCTTCAAAGTCCCAATAGCAGGTGAAGATCTCGCCAAGGATAGGGTTCAGGGGTTTCTTGACGCCTCTACGGATTGTCAGTAACTGGCGCACCAAATTTGGTGACACATGTGAACTCACGGGGGTCGAATATGCCATCCACTGAGGTAGAACTTGACTACGGATACGAAACGCTCGACGGGGTCATCTATGGTTGGAATCTGGAGTAGCATCTCCGGGTGACACATGAAGCTGCAGCCAAGAAGTTAACATTGAAACATTTGAGGCTTAGACAGGGGATTTCACTTTGTGATGCGCTCAAGCATACTGCGGGGTTCGAGGATGAAGGTGGGAAGGACGACACGACTAAGATCGGCTCCGGGTCGCAGTTGAGAGATGATATGGGAGAGGACTTGAATACATCACACTGGTCAGCACGAAGTCGAAGGCATCGACCAGTTTGCGATCGCGCAGTCATCATGAAAAGCGACGCAGGCCGGAACGAAGGAGGGGCTTACCATTGCCCTGATCGGGCTCCATCACCAGGGTGTCATCCTCAGCGTCGGGCCCGCGAGGGTCGTCGGTCGAGGAGCGTGTGCCTGCAGGTTGCGAAAACCAGTTGGTCAACATGGCGACTCTTTAATAAAAATTGTTGGAGAGGGGCAGATTGGGAGGGGCAGAAGTCGATATGAAGCGGAGGATTCGGACGTAGTGAGTGGAGATGTGGGTGAGTGAGAAGCGCGCGCCGAACGGAGGGAGGGGCGGCTTTAGTTAGAGCTCCTAGGCTCTGACGTCTTGATAGAGGACACCGACACCAACTTCAGTTTGCAACAAGCGAGGGTTTCCATGTGATGGTGAAGCCGTCACGGGGATTTGTTTTTCTGTGTAAAAAGATGGACACACTTACTGCTGCTGCCGGTCCTTCGGCGCCCATGCGAGACAAGACCCATGACCATTGTGATTTTGGGCTGCTGCCTGTGTTTGCTTTGCTTCCAAACGGACTTCTAAGACTGTCACAGAGTGTTGGTAATGTGATTCAACGACAACGACAACGACTGCGGCGAGGTCGAACGGGATTCCCTTAGGCTGAAGCTGCTAGGTGTCCAGACGTACGAGACGACAATCTGTCAAAGGCGCAGCAGATCGAGCTTTGTTGGGTGCGGGGGCCCTTCGTATAATGATGCTTTTGGGTGCGGTTGGTGCAGAGTGTCGGTAGCTATGCCTGTCACTGCAAGCAGAGTAGCTGGAGCTCAAGTGGAGCTCGAGAAATAGCGATATCGTCTGCGAGCGGTAGTTGTAGAAGTAGTGGGCGACAGAGTGATAGGATTCCTTGGATCAAGAGAGGCTCTTCAGGTGGTGTTGAAAGGAAAAAAAGATAATGAGGATATGCTGCACGACAAAAACACAGTTGCAGGCGGAGCGGATTGCCCGGAGGTGACGCCAGTGAAGGTACAGACAAGGGAAGGTACTGAGCGATCCACGCTTCTGGGCACCTTCCAAGGCAAATTAGGTATGAAGGCAACAGTGAAGTAATGGCGTAAGTGCCCTACCTCACCACCACTCACCTACCTAACAGCTACCTCGCCTCTTAAAGTGGCGTTCCTCGACGTGTGCAGACTTCAACGTAAGGCTATTGATGTAATTGGGATCCAATGAAAACTGTAGCAGATCTGCCCCGCGTTGAGGGACGCCCTTGATGGTGGGGCTGATGTAAAGTAAAGTGCCTGAGTGCCAAGGAAGGCCCTTGAAAAGCAGCTGGAAGCAGCCAACCTAGCTCATATCCATCTACGTAGTAGTATATCTATATTCGATGTCAAGCTTATGCAGTAAGCGTAGCGACTCATATCTCTGTATCTGAGCGCATGGCTACAGTCTGGAAAAGTAGATGGAGGTTTTAGGGGTGTCATAAGCTAAAGCTCATCATAGCTCGGATTTCCTAGCCTTCATAGGTCGCTACTACGTCAGAACCATGAGCTAACACGAACCGGCCATTCCAGCCCGGAGCCTTGGACAATCGAGACCGTGCTTTGGTGCTGACTGTACCATAGTGAATGATATCATCCATATGATGAGGAGAGAATTACTGTGTTTCCAACGACAGTCCATGAGCTGATATTATGCAATCACTTGTGCAATTCATTAGTTAATCGATTGGCTACCTAATTAATCAGTTTCCTGTAGCTATGGACCGCGACGTTCTGCTGGTTAATAACACTTGCCTCCAAGATCTAGTAAGGCTGATAAATACCAACTCGTCGGGTCCCTTACATTCATGTCATCACTATGTAAGAATGAGCATGACCCTATCATGATCTCTAAGCCAGTAATGCAATCATCTTCATTTTCAAAATGGTCAAGCGCCGGCCCCACATGAGTCCAGACTCGGCCCGGGCCACTCTGGAACTCCATGGTACTGTACGGATAAGTGAATCCCTTCTTGAGGCTCATTCGGCATGTGAAGAACCTGACGTATCTTGATTCCTCTAGCTCGATTTTCAAGCCTCTTATTCGTCATTAACGTTTTTTTTTTGTATTTATCTTTATACTGGCTGTTTGCATATCCAGTCCACCAGCGTGTAATCCGCTCTTCTATCCATCATCCAAACCGAGATGGGATATCGTCTACTTGCAGAGTGTTCTGTCTACCTCTTATTCCTCCCCTCTCCTTGATAATCAATGAGAAAACACTCCCACACAAAAGATGCATTGTGGCTTTCTTCAGGTGACGCTTCTCAATGGCCGGCCGTTCCGACCAAACCAAACTGTGAGGTATCATGTGTGTCCGAGCCCGGTTCACCGAGTCTTCTGAATCGGCTGAAGACTGGGATCCCAGGTGTGCGCACATATGTGCGCCCTAACATCCATCCGTCTGATTCTTGTGACTTCGGCTCATTATTCATCTCCGTCTTCCGAAATCAGACAATGTCTTTGGGCTCGCTGCTCTCGGCATCCTTGCTTTTCCACCAGACGTTGTCCTCGGCCTTCGTAAAGTCCCGGACCTCCGAAGGGTCAATTCTTGGTGGACCTTTCAGCCGTTCCTCATTCATTTAACGCTCCAATCGCTAGATATAATCTCATTTCAACATATTGCTTCAGCTTCAAAGACGCTTTCATCTTGATGTCATGACATCGCTCTCAATTCTTCAACGTTGGTTCATTTCTTTTTTGAGGAACCCTTAATCGGCGCTGGTAGGCATTGTGCCAATGCTTCTCGGTCTGTATCTATCGTCAGTGTTATATTCGCGCATATTCTCCATTTTTGACAACCCACCTGATTCATTCTCAAACAGAATGGAGATATCGTCATGCTCGCCCGGTAGGTCTGGGAGATCAAGGCAGACAAATGCCATATCATCGTAATCGCCATCCTTGTCCGCCGGTAGTCGTGGTAGGGGGAACTTGGCATCAACAAACTTGATGCCAGACACTTTGCTCCGTGATACGTGCTCGTAAACGTCTGTCCCCTTCAACAAGAAATTCATGCAGTGTCCGTGGTGGAAATCTTCAAAGAAGGCCAACAACTGTAGTTGCTTGTCTTCCTGCCTTATCACCTGGATTCGAGTATATCCTGCTTCCCACTTCTTGTGAATCGGCACCACCATTCGGCGGCGTTGGATGGCAAATGTTGATGCCAGTGCGTCGAAAATAACCTCAAAGCCTGTCATAGCGTATTGGAAATCGTGAAGGTCCTTCAGATTATTGAACTCGAACGTTCGAATCGTCTGGTTATGTCGTAGCAGCTGCAATGCATCTGACATGTTCCTTGGAAGCTCTTTAGGTACTTGCGCCTCAGAAACCGATATAGTCATGTCTTTTTGTGGCTGTCGAAGAACGCGGAGTAATTTAGCGTTGCTCACTTCCAGCCTTACGCGCAGCTCTCCAGGCGCCACATTGATGCGATCAGCGACATTACCATTTTGGTAGTCTATAACCACCTTGAGATGGTCGGCCAACACCGTTGGCGGCATGTCTCCTCCATACTCATCGTTGACAACTCTCACAGCTTTCCAGGGCATTCGACTGAACGGCGCCATGCCCAAAGGTTCACGAAGGCTTTGAGCCACCGAGAAATTCTTGAGTGGTACATCCGCGTAGATCTTTTCATCATGATCCAGAGCCGTTCCGGTGAGAATCGAGTGGAATTTGATCCTTGCCTTGTCATCGCTGAAGACCATAACCATGCGGCCCTTTGACTTGCCGTTCTCGTACTTAATAGCCAAGGAGGGGGCATCTCCATCGCCACGGAAGAAGCCAAACTGGATGGGCTGAGCTGGGGAATACACGTGCTGAACACCACTCAGTGTCCTTGTCTTCGGTCCCGTCACCACTGCGATTCGGAAACCAAGATGCCATATGCGGGTAGCTGCAGGGCCATTCTCCTTGAAGAGTTTCTCAAAGAGTGAAATCTCACAGTACGGTGTTGGCTCTTTGGGAAACTGGCGGTAGTTGGGGTCTGCATCCATAACCTGGAACGACCGCAGCGTTGACCTAAACACCATGCTCTCGTCGTGTCGCGGGAAAAGGGAGTTGTTAACCTTGCTTCCAAAGTCATACATATTCCACAGTGTTCGGAAGTCCTGCTGGACGAGCTGGATACTTATCAAGAAGCCACGCCGCAAGCGAATGTCAACCGTGAAGGTTTCCTTTCGCCAACGAACATCGTCCCAGACTGGACCAACATTCTTGTTTTCCTGGATAGCAAGCTGCACGTGGCCGTTCTGACTTGCCAGGATGAAGACGAGCCCCGTAGACTTCTGCGGTCGAACCATAGAAAGCAGGCATGGGAAGTAGAGTTTATGTTCTTCGTGGCCTTGCTCCATGAGGTAGGCGTCGGCTGGCACCCTTCCATAGTTGAAGTTCTCTGTGGTATCGCCTACAGGCAAGGCATCCAAGAGTCTGAGCTTGGACATTGGGCTCGTCATGGCAGTCAGACCCGAAGCCCAATTACCCGAAAGAAGAGCAATCATGTCCTGGCTCAGCGCTGGATACTCAACCCATATCGACTTGTCAATGCTCTGTGGTAGGAATGCATCTTCAGGGGGTAAGAATCCGTTCCGTTTCATAGACATAGCCAGCTTCTTAAGCGCTGAAACCAGACTCTGGCTGACATCCTCGACTTCAGAGTCCATCTCTATCCCCTGCGATTGAGAAATCTCAGGAACAACCTGCTCCGACAACCAGAATGCTTTGGCCAAATTGGCATATGCTTGCTGGCGATCCCGGTCATTTTGCATCTGGCCTTGAGGAGAATTGGGTCTTTCTCGAATCGCAACCTCTAAACCCATACGACCCTTCAAAAACCACCACAGTGCGCCACGGCCGCAATCGATCAATGAACAGCTCGACAGAGGCTTGACAGATTCGGCATGAAGACGGAAAAGCTCGAAAAGGTGGCTTGTTCGAGAGGAGAAAGTCTCAAGGGCCTGCTCGGCAGCTGCAGAAGTGCCGTCACCGACTCTAACGGATAAGGCTCTGGATGCCATCATGGGGGGAGCACGCTGCGGTGCGATACTCGGCTGCCTCGACAAGTTGTTGACCTCTGATGTTGGAGTGGATGTATTTGAGGCTGCGGGGGCAGGAGCAGCCGCAGCCGGAGATGGGGCCTGGGCCGGAGATGGAGCCGGAGCTGATGCTGGAATTACGGCCGGAGGCGCGGGCGGAGAATATGTTGAAGCATCGGAATGGACAGAAGCTGCAGGGCTGTACTCAAGGTTCGGTTTCGCGACTTGGACTTCGGGTGTTGGAGGGCCTCGTCTTCGTGCTTCAACCGGAGAAGTTGAAAGAGGCGTGGCGGAATGAGGATCATCCCAGTTGTGGGAAGACGCAGAAGTAGCACTGGCAACTCGAGCAGCTTCAGCAAATACTCTACCCTCTGCTTCCCGCTGCTGCGCAGAATGAATCTCAATGAAGGACCTCCTGTTATCATCCTGTCTTCCAGCTGCACCCAGAAATCTGGCGCCCGATGGTCTTCCTGGGAAAAGTGTGTCTTGTTTCGCAGATGCAGGTGAGGTGAGCTCCTCGGGTTTCGAATCGGGGTCTGGTCCAACGTCGGCCTCGTCGTCGGATTCGGGTGTATAAATGGACGAGAAACCCGTCTGGGTTCGCAACAATGGCTTTGGACGGAAATCGTCTATAGGCGAACCTGATCCAGCCGAATCGGGAGCAGGAGGAGCACGCCCCGGTGGTATTCCTGCCCTGCGTTGTGCTGGAGGTTGCGGCGGTGGCTGAGGTCGGGATTTCTTGCGCTTTGAGATCTCTTGAACTGGTATTTCGGACTCGTCACCTCCTTCGCCGATAACATCAGGTGCAGTATCGTCGAATCTCACCGTCAGACCTTTCTTGTTTGGTCGTGGGCTTCGTCTCGGCGTACTGGTCTCGGAACGCCCTTGGACAAGAGGGCGGTTCTGTTGAGCTGCATGGTTGACAGCTAAAGCCTGGGGATAACGAGAAATCGATGTGGTGTCAAGCTTGGCTAGCTT
>JABEXW010000207.1:0-31932 GCA_013266185.1 Fusarium sarcochroum
CTTTTGTAAGAACTTGCCATGCTAAAAAGTTGTGCTTCGGCGATCTTCCGTGAGGGTGACTGACACCCAATCGTAACGATGTACATATGGCATGGTTGTTGGAAACTCGGCATAACAAGGAAATAAAACATGAGACGCGAGACACCAACCCAGATAACTTTTATGAAAGATAATATTACTAAAGAAAATCTTCCCTTTCATAAAATATATATTATAGGTATAGCTGAATTTCCTCTGAAACTTAGAAGATCTTATACTATATTTAGTATATGATAAGATATTCTAGGTATAAATAAATTAATATCAGGTTGATCTTTCGTCTCATATTTTATTTTCCCCCGAGGTCGGCCAAATTTTCATGCAATAACCTCAATAGTTCAGTAATCCTCCTGTCAAGGGGGAGACTAGAAAGCATCTGGGGAAACCAGACAAGGGAGAGACCGATATATGGTTCTATGATGTCAATGTTGAAGTGTTTGGCAAACATGGTGTGAGGGTCTAGAAGCCCGGATACAAAGGTTGGTGGATGATATGATACATGCAATCCAATGGAGTTCGTCGTTTGTAGACAGCTAAGTTCCAAGTGACAGCACTCGAATAACATTCTCGAAGCCAATGGCAGCGTTGCACTAGGTCGTGGAATCTGGTTTTGGAGTACCACGTGTTGGCGCCTTTGAGAGACAAGCATCTACACGTCATGAAACGAAACGCCAGCCCAGCTGATAAAATAAGGTGTGTCCAATCTGAAGGTTGCCGCACCTTGTTTGAACCGATCTGGAGGATCAGCCCAATCATAAATGCCAAGGGGGATTTGCGACCTGCAAATCGCCTACCAACAAGCCATGACCCTCCACCATTGTCAACATTCGTCCAGGACGAGAGGTATTGAGTCTATTGACGATAAGATGAGGGTTGATGCATGACGCATTTTATTGAGACATGACCCATCATGCTTCTTGATGTCTCCACGTAGAGGTCACCTGAACTGGAGATATGACCTTCAATCAGCTCAACATGGTTCCAAGCACCAAGCTATCACCAAACTACGCTTGACGTCAGTGGTTGGGCTAAACTGCTTCTCAACTGAAGCCTGCAGAGGCTCATTTCCTGATCGGGAGCTATCTTGAACCTCTTGCGGACGTGATTCTGCGCACAGCGCAGTAGCGTGGTGGATGGGTTTTTGAATGGCATGACGATCTGCGGCTCTTGGGAGATGAGTCGTCGGCTTTCAAATGCCTGACGATCAAACAGGGTGGACCTGGCCGATCATACGGGGGGCCTTGTAGAACTTGGGTTGAATTGTATGCAACTGGAACTTCGGGAGTGAGACGTTAATCAATCACAATCATGACTGACACAATACCTCATTCCCCATTGTTTGACGCGCAAGCTTTCATATACGCACCATGCGAAAAGGCTAACCGCCAGTGCAAAATCAACCCCGTTATGGTTGTAACCCTCAACCGCATCTTTGGCGCTGAGTGAGCATGGATGATGCATGGCCAAGGGGAAGCCGGTGTTGCCGGTTGAGCTATCGATCAGAATTTGCCCTGAGTTTTGACATTGGCGCATTTATGAAGTGTAATTTACTCCCAATGGATATGGAGGCGTCGTATGGGTAAACACCAAGAGGCTTGGCATCAACAATATCATGGTTAGCATAGCCATCGTGATTTGGATCTCATAAATGACTCTCACCAAAGTACTTCTCGATTTTCACTAGGCTCAACAGTGCTTGTTATCTTCTCCAGGTTTTTGAGTACCTGGTCTTATTACAACCCCTGTCCGGCTGAACAGGGCTCGGATGCCTCTTTGGAGAAGGTCTAAAGGTCGTCCAATAATATGGGTGTCGAGTTGGTGGACACGCCATGGAGCTCAGTGGCTTTAGGAAAAGTTTCCAAGGATAATTTGGATTGCTGATTATATGCCAGATGTATTGACAAGCCCAGCAATTCTATCTCTATGTCTTTCGAACAGTCGCGATGCGGGCATGAACCTTGAGGCGCTCGGTGCGCCAAGCTTTTTCTGACCCCGGAGAACTGTCGAAGCCCGCTTATACATGATCTAGGGCTAAAAAGCGGCGGGATGCTTACGTATATCAAGCAGCATTGGTGGAGTAGCATCACTAAAGATTATCATGTTGAGGCTTGGTTAGATACCTACCATTGAAACAATACGAGGGTTGGCTTGCATTCTGACACGATATGGTGTAATTTCATTGGTACAAGAAGACACCCAGCGAAGCTGACTGGACTATACGCGCAACAAGGCGAAACAAGTGATGAGCATAACTGGAGTGGCTGGCTCCAGTAACTAGGGCACTGAGACGCATTTGATGGATCCGTGAATGAGGTGATAAACCAACGTGGAGACAGCGGTAACAGAAGCCCTGTATTGGAAACTGGCGTCAACTAATTTAGTGACGAATCTTTACCGGGCGGAATATGCCACTTTTTTTCTATGCCCCTCCACGGGCTCCGAAAAGCGAGAAAATCCCAGCCACTGAATAGGTACCGAATATTCGTTTACAGGCTCACGTCGTAGTTGATCGGCGGTAAATACTGCAGGTACCCAAGCAGCCAAGGTACCAACTTACCTGTTTTGTAAGACGAGATGGTTGTGATAAGATTTGTAGTAAGATTGCCTTTTTCGATGTGCCCCGGCTGACTTGGCTGGTTGGTGGTGCATCACGTTGAATAACAGGTTGCGCGCTCAGATACCAAATAAAGTAGTCTCAGACAAAGGCGTGATGCCAGTAATAGCTGGCGCCAAGCAATCTAACACAGATGCGCGCGGTCTTTTTCATGTTGCACTGCACATGTCTCCAAATCTTGGCTGGGTCATAGACACCTAGACTGGCGTCTGTATGATTGGATGGCATTTCTCTTCGACGTTGCTGCCCCTACATCCAACTGTCCATTCAGGTTCATTACAGTTCACGAAAGGCAAGATACGAAACAAAGCCCTGTCGTCGAATCCCTCCGATTACTTCTTTGTGCTTCTTTGAGCTCTATTTCCGTCTCGTGAGGTAAGGTAGACAACTTGAAACTGGAGATGATGGCAAGTATATAGAAAACTTGGTCCCCTGTGAACATCGTGTGCATATTGTAACCCTCCCTCCTTCTTCCGGTCTTGCAGCTTTTCCTTTTTCTGTCCGTTCCCTGATTCTCTTTGTTGAGGGTTTACTTTCATTTCAAGTCTCTTGGCTCACCGACTTTGTATTCATTACTCGGTGTGCAGTACATAGGAGGTGCTAAGAGGGTCCTCTTAGTGAATTGAGGGTGTCAGTTCTAGACTTAGACTTCTCGCCCAGACCACGGGCGCCGTGGCTAGTGACGTATGCCATTGATCGGGCCCGTCATCACTCAATTCGTTCATCGCAAATCGTCCATCGACGGACCGGACCATAATTACGGGCACCGGCTGCAAGCAAAAGCGATAGCGAGCTTTGTATGCACCAAGCCAAGCCATACCGGGCAAGACAAGCAAACAAGATCCGCCTGAACCCTCTCGTTTCTTGTTCCACCGAGCGACTTAGAAAAAAAAAAGAGACCCCCGCGCTGGCCGGAGATCGCAGCATTGAACCTGGCTTGAAGCTTGTTGGTGGTCCTCTTTTTTCCAAGAAAACCTGCTCTTGACGTTTCGTTTTCTGGGCCCCTACCAGCCTCTCGTACAGATTTAAACAACGAAGCCCGCAAGTCGGAGAGGCCTACGCACCCGACCGAACGACACGACGCATCCACCTCCACTAACAGCTCAACCCGGGTGAGCAGCAGCAGCCCGCACCAAAGAATCATCACCGCCGCCGCCGAGCGACGATCCCTCACAAGCCGACGCCGGGCTTCCGCGTATTCCAACAAGTACGATATACCGTAGTATATCAAATTACCGACCGCCCCAGAGCCAAGACTTGCATCGTCTGCACATCGTTGTAGCTTGGCCCAGACACTACATTACTCACGGTAGTTAACCAGCTGCACCTGGTCATCCTTGGCCAGTCAAGTACATGCGCAGTACTGACATGCCAGTCGCCCGAAGCATCCGCATCCGCATCCGCCGCAGCACCACCTTTGAATGGATACGCACCGGCGCCGAGTTCTAAAGGGAGTCTAGAGTCGCGCGTACATACAAGAACCGCCCACCTCACCTACATCTGAATCGCACCGCACGCAAGGGCCTTCTTTTCTTCTTTTCTTTTTTACTCTTGGACCTGGGATTCGCCCTGATCTTCAACGCCCAGCAATACAACCAGAATCGTCTGTAAATTATACGGAACCAGACGTCGTCATTGTTGTGGCTGGCGCAGCTCCTCATCTCTCGGGACATCCCTTGCACAGTCGAACCGATCAACTAATAGCTTCACCCTTTGTTGTTGTTATTGTTGTTATCAGGCACGAATTGCCCTGATTGTTTTAAATTTTTGTCTTAGAACTTTACCCCGGTCAAGCCGGTCGTTGTGGACAAAATGGGCCGAAATCGAGGTGCGTACATACATATCGTGCATTCATGAATCCCATTCCAGTTCTTTCGTATGCGCCCGGACGTGCACGCCGAGACAACAAGAACGTGGCGCTAGTGGTTGTCTGGCCCTTGCCCTGGCGTACAGGCGGGCATGGAGTGGACAGCTTGACGCTCGCCTGCAACACCGACCGCAGGGGGTTGTTTATGGGTACCGCTCGGCACGGCGGGGAGCCATTGGATGAGTTCCACTAGGCGTTCCATTGACTCCCAAAATTCCCTTGGTTAGCTCGTACTACGTACATCTAGGGGTCTCTTTTGGGTTCAAGGGATTGCACTGCTTCCAGGGGCTCCTTGGCTATCCGTTGCCATTCATAATATCTCACCTCATCCCGTTCCTGTCTCGTGCTAACCTGCTGGCTCGAATACTTAGTTCTTTCGTTTATGTCCCAGTTCTCTGCGGGCACAAAGACACCACCACCTTCAACCTCTCCTCCATCAAACTCGCCATACAGACATAACAAGACGAACTCTACTTCAGAACCTTTTCCCGATCACCGAGTCAGTACCGACATTTCTCGGCCAAACACACCGCCTTCGCGACCAGATTATGGAACGCCTTTAGACGGCTCCCCAATTGAACCATCCACTCGACGACGACGCAGTTCATCTGTTGGATCATCCCGACCCCCGTCTATGGTCCTGGCTCACCAACCGCCCGTCATGGATATCAGCGAGGATACAATCCCTGAACTTCAGCCTATCTATTCCTTCCTCAACAGCCATTCCAACAAGCTGTACCAGGAGGGTTACTTCCTCAAACTCGATGACCAGAATACACGTATGCTTGATCTAGCTCCCATTGCCGCTTGTCCCCTCCCCACACCGACCCCTGGTGCCAAGACGACTCCACATTGGACTATTCACACGTACATGTCAAGCTAACCACTTTATCAACAGAGGGTAAACCGAACCCTGATAGAACCTGGACTGAATGCTTTGCCCAGCTCGTGGGAACCGTACTGTCGCTATGGGACGCCTCAGAGCTCGATGCCGCTGGCGAGGATGGCGAGGTCTTGCCCAAGTTTATCAACTTGACAGATGCCTCAATTAAGATGGTAATTACCCAGATCAAGCGCCTGAACCAATAGCATATTCAGATGATTAACACTGCGTCCTAACAGATCGAGTCGCTGCCTACGAGGTCTGCCGATGAGCAACCGCTACAGAACATCCTGAGTATCTCAACAGCTGGAAGAAACCGATATCTTCTTCACTTCAACTCGCGCCATTCGTTGCTCCAGTGGACAGCTGGTATCCGTTTGGCCATCTTTGAGCACTCCTCGCTGCAGGAGGCCTACACCGGCGCTCTCATTGCCGGTAAGGGCAAGTCGCTTAATAACATTGGTGTCATCATGGAGAGGGCACGCTTCCCCACCGAAGAATGGGTTAGGGTCCGATTCGGTGCTGGTGTACCTTGGAGACGATGTTGGTGTGTCATTACCCCTCCTGACGAGAAGCAGTATGCAAAGCTTCAGAAAGAGCTCAAGAAGAGATCCCCTTATGATCGATCGCCTGTTCCTACGCTCAAGGGAGAGATCAAGTTCTACGATCAGAGGAAGGATGGCAAGAAGCAGAAGAAGGCACCGCCAATCGCCACCATTACCGACGCCTACTCAGCCTACGCTATCTATCCCCAGGCCAAGTCCCTGATTGATGCGTCAACGCTGCTCAAGGTTGAGGGTAACATCGCTATCCATACCGATCCTCCTTCTTCCACTGAGGGTTTCGTGTTTATCATGCCTGAGACCCATCCTGCTGTCAGCGGATTCGAGATGTTGCTACGTTTTCTCTTCCCTACATGGGATACTTTTGGTCTGTATGGTCGACCTGGAAGACTCGTTGCCAGCACACTTGATTCTAGGTCTCTCATGTTCGCCATGCCTAAGAGCCGGCGTTACGGTTATCTTGAGAACCTTGATGTATCCAACCTGATTCTCGAGGATGGTAGCTCTGGCTGGGGTGAGCGGGATTGGAGGAAGAAGCTGAAGGAGTCTACCGGAACTCGCATGAATGCTGTGGACGATGCGCCTTCGACACGCTCTCGAAGCAACAGCCGAAAGAGCGTGAGATTGAGCTTCGGCGATGGGCCTCCGAAAACGAAGACGGGATTATCTGATCAGCAAGTTCCTACTAGGTCCTCGCGATCGTTCTCTCTCAATGAGCGCCCTCGTACAGACTCAGCGCCCCCAGACCCTTCGCGGGTGGCTTATCCCCCACCAGGACATGGTCGCAACTCGTCTGACCCCAACTATTTGGGTGGCTCTCCTTTCCGCCCTGATGCCAATGGCAACAGCCCTTCCTCTGGTTCACCGCAACGTGGCCCGACCCCAGTCGGCGCTCCGTACCAGAACCAGGCTCGTCGCGAAGAGAGCCCCGCTTACCAAAATGAACAAGCCCCCTCTGGCTCTCCTCCTCTCAAAGATTTGGATGGCATGCGACAGATGCATACTCCTGAGCCTGTCTCGCGACCCCCTGCTTTTAGCCACGGGGCCCAGGCTCGCCCTGTCAGCAGAGCCTACCACTCTCCTGAGCTTAGACGGGCTAACAGTAGGCTGTCTGTCACGACTCTTGCCCAGCTTGCCACAGCTGGAGGTCTGAACGGACAGAACGATTCGAATCCTTCTCCACGGGAAGATGAGGTGGACGCTGCAAGATCTGGACCATCGGTACTGCCACCACACGCCAACTCCGTAGGGATATCTGCTAACGACAACCGCTCGCGTGAAGTTTTAAGCCCGCAGAATCAGGATCCCTCTTCCAACACTCTTCCTCCTCCGGCCAACTTATCCAAACAGCGATCCCGATCACCACTAGCCCAGCCCCCCTATGGGCCTCCTAACCCTTATGGCCGCGGGCCAAACTCCCGCCCTGGAACCTCAGAAGGTCGACGATCTCCGATGCCTCCAGGCATGCCCCCTCAGCAACGTCCTCCGCACCCGCAAAATGTCAATCGTCGACCAGACATGGGGCCAGATGGACGTCGACCTTCCGACCCCCGACGTGCCGGCCCCGACGGGCGAAGACCTTCCGATCCTCGGGGTCCTGGTCCTGATGGACGGAGGCCTTCCGACCCACGAGGCCGTGGAAACGGGCCACCTCCCGGACACGGACCCCCGCCTCCTGGTCCCTATGGTAACTACCGACCCGGGCCAGGCCGTCCTCCTGGACCCCCCGGGCCCCCAGGTTCTCGCCCTTATGGACCTCCTGGACCTCCTGGACCTCCAGGACAAATGGGACACCGAAAACCTGTGCCAGATAGACCTCCTTTCGAAAACCCTAAACCCAACACTATGTCTAGTAGCAGCGCAATTACTACGAACGAGATTATTGATCACTATGCCTTTGACCAAGGCCGTCAGACACCTCGCGGAGGAACTCCTAACTCTGAGAGACGACCACCACCTCCTGCCAGGCAAGAGAGCCATATGAGTGGGCAAAGCAGCCACTATGGCGATAACTCTCCCACCAGCAGCCTCAAGAACTTCGTAGATACATATCAATATGATGAGGCAAACCACCGGCCTAGAGCTGGAGTTCTCAAGACTGTTGGTGGTGCTGAGGAACTTGGCCCCGGAGACCCGGGCTATGGTATCCCGGATATCAACTTTGGTCCAACCATTAATTATGGTGCCACCAAAGATCGCAACAGAACTCCGGGTCCTCTTACCCCCGGCTCATCGCAAAGACCCCATACGCCAAGTGGTCAGGGCCCAACACCACCTCCGCATAAGTCTTCAGGCTCTCAAGGATCTATTGGGCGTAAGGAGATTGAAGATCCGAAACGCACCATGGCATGGCAGCCGGGTGCATCGGCCCCTCCGCCTAGCTCTCACGGACTCTCCGCCGAGCAATTTGTGCAGCAGCGGGCAGCACATGCCCGGAGCGCGTCTAGCAATACCCTGGGCGGATCTAACACACCCAGCCCAGGGATTAAACGAAACAGCTCTTACGATATGATTCAAGCTGCTCAGAGCGGTCGCCATTCTAGGAGTAGTTCCGCCGATTTGCTTTCACGTCCTGGATCACGGGGTGCTAATTCGGCTCTGAACTTTGCAAGCTCTGGAGAGACCTCAACCCACCTCAGCGCGCGGGAACAGGAGCATATGGCCCGCCTTACTGGCCAGCCATTGCTCAGCATGCCAGGACACCAGAGGCAGGGGTCTCAGGGCCCAGGCCATCAACGACAAGCCTCCTCAGGATCGGGCCTAGTCGCTGCTATCGAAGCCCGGGAACGGGAGAAGCAACAGATGAAGCAGGGAATGAACAGCCAGGCAGTGCAGCATGCTATTAATCAACGTCAACATCAACAGGCTGCCATGGCATACCAGCAACAAATGGCTCAGCAGCAGATGGCCCAACAGCAAATGATGCAGCAGCAGATGGCCCAGCAACAACAGATGGCGTATCAACAGCAGGCCCTCCAGCAACAAAATTACCAACAAGGTTACCAGCAACCAGGCTACCAACAGCAGATGATGGGTGCTGGTAGCATGCCCGCATACAGCCCCATGGGTCGAGGACCTGGTCAGTATACTCCAGACGGGGCATCGTACGGAGCACCTCAACCGGCAGGAGGATACGGACAGTCAGCCAGTTTCTCGCGACCGATCCGAGCCGCGCAACAAGTTGATCCTCGTTTCATACCTCCTCAGGGCCAATATAGTCAGTCGCCTGGAGCGCAACAGTCTCCCAAGAACGTTCATCCTCAGTACCAGGGACAAGCGTTCTAGCTGTGAATGATTGTGGAGATGAGTCAAGATGGTAGGAATTGAGATGGATTATTCCTTGATTTTATTTATGGTAACCATGATGATGGTTTGGAGTAAGAATGAAGTGGACGCATAACATGGCGTTTTAGGGCATGCAAAGATAGTATGATTTGGCGGCAACGGGTTGAAAACAACTTGCATACACTCGTGGGCATACAGAGAAAGAGCTGCATTATCTTTTGGAAGGGTTGCATACCTGATTATAGATGCATTTTCGATCTAGCATACAGTATTTCTTCTAACAGTCATGATATTTAATTTTTATTTGAAAAGAAACTCGTCTTCGAATTAAGTTTAAATATCACCGAGTGCATGCTTGCATTTGTCCAGGAATCATTGACATTGAACGAACGATAGAAATGGAGAGAATTGGTAGCCAGACAAGCTAGTTATTGGTCCTGGGTGAAGCGTGAACCAAGCTGAGACCTCTGGCAGGCGTTGCTGTCCAGTGACTTTACTTGACCCGCTCAACTTTGAAGGCGAGTCTCGTGGGCAGGTATCAATAGGCGCCTGACAAGCTGACGTAGATTGTTGTAACTGTTGGTTGTTATTGTAAGAAGTTACTGAAGCGCGTGACTTGAGCGCGCCTCAAGTATCTTTTCACGCGCCCGTGTTACATGGAAAGAAACGTGATGTGACCTTGGCTATTCGTTAATCAGATGAGCTTTTGGTTGCTGAGGCATCCATAATTAATGGATGTGTTTTGTTTCCACTCTGTTAAGCAAGGGGTGGTTGACGGCACTCAAAAGCCTTCTCCCCGCTACGATTTCACTCTAGGGGATTCAACGGCCTGAGAGCGGTCACTAAAGGGTGCCTAATTCCTGTTAATTAATAACATGATAGGCCTCCCGTGCTTTACCTAACCCAGCAAGTAACGTTAGTAACCCAGATTCCGATCGCTATCAGCCAACCAGCGTCAGCATAGACCCTCGAGGAAACGGCTTGTCGTGACGTCCCTCGTCCTTGCCGTCCAATACTTCAACCTCAGGTCCCTTGTCGTTTCTTTTTCCATCCCGCTCCCCTCTCTTGGATTCTTGATTCTTCTCTCGACGCCGTCTTATTGTTTACTTTTTTCACCAAGATATACATTATTTACTTTGTTAAAGCCTCGCACAATAACGCCTCGACTCGATCGCACCGAGACATTCTTCAAACCTCCGGCCGGTTGTCCTACCACTTCGAAAAGTTACCCCAACCCTGCCTGCGCCTAGGACTTTTCAACCTCCAGCATCTGCGCCCGTGATCGCCGCAAAACCTTAGCACAACCTCACCGCTTGCCTTGCTTTGGCCTTCATTAAGTTTGACAACGGGTGTCTTGCATTGCTTCGCGGCGTAGGCTGCTCGGGTCGCTCCCAATGGACGGCGACGAGCCCACGCAAGGTACATCCCCTCTGTTCCGCTCTTCCTCTTCTGCCTGAAGCTGACCTCCCTCTGGAAGCGACGCAGAATGTCCTCGATCCGCGCCGTGTCGGGAAGCAGAACTCGGGCTTCTCAGACGAAGACATTTCCGATATAATATGCGTCCTCTACCCACACTCCGATTCCGCCCGCATCGAACTCGAACGCTTGGTCAAAGAAAACTCCCCGCACATTATTGGAAAGGACGAAGCAGATGGTGTTGAGCCCGACTATGCTCTGGAAGACCAAGCCGGCCGCTTCCTTGCCAACCAGACAAGTACCGGTAGTCATGCCATTATTCTTCGCTTGTCGTCCCAGCTCAAGAACCCCGCTGCCGGTTTCGTCTTTGGTCGCAACCCGATGCGATGCGATGTTGTGTTTGTCAACGATCCCCTAAAGCGAGTTAGCAATATTCATTTCCGAGTCTACGTCAACGAATATGGCACCGTAATGGTTGAGGATCAGTCAACCAACGGTACCATTGTGGACGGCAATCTCCTGACTTCCAACCCTAATGCCAAAGGAAGAAGTGAGCCGCCTATTACCAAATGGGTTCTTACTTCTGGTTCGATGATCAAGGTCTACCTTCATCAAGAGGCCAGAGATTTGACCTTCCTAGTCCGTATACCACGGCGCGACAACGAGTACGACCAGGCATATACGGACAAAGTTGACGACTTCTTTACACGCAATGGGCTGAAGCGCCAGAATGAGACAATCACCCCTGGACCTGGAGGTCACGTTGATCTCTTCAAGGTTCCTCCTCAGACCCCGTTCAAAAGAGAAGAAACCCGCGAGATCACCCAGCCTGTGTCCCGATCAACACAAAAAAGAAGAGAGGCCAATCGGGAGTGGACAGGTTCTGGCAAGTACAACAGAACCGGATCGATCGGAAAGGGTGCTTTTGCGATTGTTCACAGAGTCACCTCGAAATATGACGGTTTGCCATATGCTGCCAAAGAGATCGAGAAGCGCCGTTTTATCAAGAACGGCGTGCTGGATCAAAAGGTTGAGAATGAGATGAAAATCATGCAACGAGTTCAACATGTGAGTGTTGCGCCCTATTGCGTATCCTGCTGCCATGACTGACCTGTGTTCTGTAGCCCCACATTGTTCGCTACATGGAACATTTCGAATGGGATGACCGGTTACTTATCATCATCATGGAATTCGTTCCTGGGGGTGATTTGGGTAAACTCATATCAGATCAGAAGGCATTGAGGGAGGACGTTGTTCGAACCATGTCAGGACAGCTACTGAGCGCCTTGGGCTACCTGCATGCGAACAACATCACTCATCGTGATGTCAAACCAGACAATATCCTCATCAACTCACTCAACCCCATTGACCTCAAACTTACGGATTTTGGCCTATCAAAGATGGTGGATAGTGAACAGACCTTTTTGAGAACGTTCTGTGGTACCTTGCTCTACTGTGCGCCTGAGGTGTACACAGAATATGCCGAGTACGATGACAATGGTGTGCGTAGCCGGGGCAAGAAGATGAGGCGTCCGCCAGGCCAGAGGTACAGTCACGCTGTAGACATCTGGTCTCTGGGCGGTGTCTTGTTTTATGCTCTGACTGCTTCGCCTCCTTATCCTGTCAAGAGCGGCATCAGCTATTCTGAGCTGTTACACAAGATCATGACTACCCGCTTGAACATCTCACCCCTGCAAAGGAATGACGTGTCAGAACAAGCCATCGACTTTCTATGTAGAATGCTCCAGAGGCGCCCAGAAAACCGAGCAACAGTTACAGAACTGGAAAGCCACCCATGGTACACTGGTCTGGATTCAGTCATCAACGCCTCGCAATCTTTTGACGAGATCTCAGATGACGACATGCTTGACAACTTTTCTCAACTGCAGGCTCGACACTTTGAGGACGACAGGGTCAGCGACTCTATGGGCGAGGAGTCAGAAAAGGAGAACTCGACTGAACGGCAAGAAGCGAATCAACCTAGACTCTTCGGCGAAGTTGGAGTCTCCGCAATTGGCAGCTCTGGGGTCATCCCAGAAGACTTCCTAAATCTCCAAACCAGCAATCCTAGCGCGGGCGAGACAGAAATACTCGCCAAGGATGTAGACGAAGCCTATCAGTCGGATGACTCAGCTACACCCAGGAGTAGGAACCGCCGAACATATCGCCAGACGAACATTTCTATGGCCCAAAACCAGTCCGAGGATCAACTACAGAGTCTGGTAGAAGATGTGGCGTCGCAAAGCCTAGGCGGCAATGAGCCGAGTGTACAGATTTCGCAGTATTCCTTACAGTCGGCAGACTTCAATACTAGCAAAAGGAAGCCACCTTCACACGATACGAGCGACGAGTTCGACGAAAACACGCCGCCTGGAAAGCCTACCATGAAAAGACTCAAGTCGGAGGGCAATATCGAGGATTTAGCAAATGACATGCTCGAGGAATACAAGCTACTGGCCCGGGTCCCCCAGGCTGGGAGGCAAGGGTCGGGACGACGAATTGACCTTCCTTACAACAAGGCGTGCTTCTGGGAACAAGACAAGAAGACATGGCATTTTAACTATCCGGAATTTACACACTCTCAACACAACGCCTTCAAGCAGGGTGCAGAGACGAAAGGTGAAAAATTTGCACCTGGAAGAACTGCATTGTGGGATCTCGCAATGAAATACTTCCCTCCAGTCTCCAGGGCAGGGGCCCAACTCAACGAAACTCGGCCGAACTCGCGGACACCTCAGGGCACGACTGATGAACCTTTGGAATTCCCTCCCACTGCCGCGCCTGAGAACTCGCAAATTCCTGATACTCTCCCTACACACACACAAATCATTGTCCCCATTCAAGAGGATGAGCCTAACAGACGAGCCATTGGTGTGTTTGAGTCTCATCCTGACTCGTGCCTCCCAGGCATATCTATTCCCGTGTCCGACACTTTGGTCTCATTTGGCCGTGGTCCTGCGAACACTGACATGTTTAGCAATATGTTCGAGTCTCGAGTGCCCAAGTATGCTTTCAAGCTACTGCTCTGGAAAGATGGTGACGGCTATGATCCTGCCAAGGATCCTTCCAAAGTGTCTCCTCCTTGGCTTCGAGATGTAGGAGATCCTAATGAGTACGGTTTTTACATCTCAACCAAAGCATCTGTTGGCATCAACATCAATGGTTATTTGCTTGCCTCGTCGGATGCCAAGAACCACGGCGGTCCTGCGCACCACTGGACTCGTATCTACAACGGCGACACAATAATGATTTGGGGATTTGCCGACAGAAAGGGAAGTCAGACAAAACTCACGTTCCAGTGTTTCTGGGGCGGCTCATCTCAGGCACGTGGAGAAGAGAATAGCGCGTTGCAGCTTGCACCGCCGGCACTTGCTCAGAAGCTAGACGCTGCTTGCCAGAAGACCGAGAAGCGGATCAAGGAGGCAGTTGAGAAGAAGAAGACGACGGATGCTAACCAGGCCGAATCGCGGGAACGCACGGAGAATATCCACAGGGAAAGAGAACGAAGCCGCGCTTTTGAAGTCAAGCGGCAAGAAGCAATCGCCTACATTGGATCAAGACAGACACCATTGTCGCGCATGGCCTCACCCGCCAGCGCACCCCAAACGAGCCACTTTCTAGGGGCGCAGATATCTCGGATGAGCCCAGACAAGGAGAACACGTTTCCGGTTCAGTAACGAACTTAACATATATACAGTTTACTAGAGGAGCATGCATTTTTGAGCCTCCGGGCCACGGATTGAGGCCACGGAGCCTATCGGGATCATGGAGAAATGAGTTTCTTGTGTTCTTTTTGTTGCATTTCGGCGGGCATTTAGGGCAAAGTATAAGGAATGGCCGGAGCTAAAGGAAACTTTGGTGATGATAAATACTATTTGCAGCAAAGTTGGTGATTCCTTTCAGGCGAAAGGGGGCTTATCTAGATGGGATGGACCCTGCTATCACGATATTGGAGGAGTACATGTGGGAAAGGGGCAGAAAATCACACGCTATATAGAAAAAATGACATATTTTGTAATCTAGCCATTTGATTCCAGCTTGCTTATATACTCTCAACAACTTTGGTTAACTCTAACATGGTCAGCTTCAATCAAAGATCACCACCATAAGCGTCACATTCACAAGTTACGAACCCCAATATGCGATGTAAACAATTTTACAATAAGATACAGCCATTAATCATTCCGTTCCTCATACCATAGCAAGCCAGTCCAATCCAGATGATAAAACTATTCATACAATAATCCCCTGTCGTTCCAAATCGTAATCATTACCATCACAGTCAAGTTCAGCTTGACCTTTCATTATCCGGATCTGTTCATCCAGAAGCTCGATGCTCATGCATCCAAATTCATACATCCTCAAAAAGTATTAGTATTTACAACTGTGTCTGCTCAAGGAGGAGGGGCTCAAGTGAAAGTATGGCTATACTTCAAGTAAGCATGCTAGTGATGTAAGTGCCCTAAGCAACTGGGCTGTCCCAAGTAGTGTGGGAAAGCATTTTTTCATGTGCTGAAGTGTTCTCTTCACTATCCTCCTCGGATGTGTCTCGATCGGAGGGTTCCTCATCGCCCTCTGATTCAACGGACGAGGAGATGTCGGCAATAACATTGTACTCTGTGAAGTTTGGGGAATTAGCAGCCGAACTCTGCACGAGTGGTTGCGTATGACGACTTACCAAGTAGGTCGTTTGGGCTCTCAGGAGAGAAGTCACCAAGACTACTCGCCTCCTCAACAGTAGGAATAGGGTTAAATGCATTCTTCCAAAGAAAGTTATCCGGCTGCGCCGGCGAAGATTGTTCATGTTCTCGCTTGGCTGACTTCTCGGATCGTACAGGTGAATGACAGAAGGAAAAGTCTGGGAAACGACGCTTGCGGGGTGTGTAATAGGGATTGCTTCCAGCCTGGCCAGAACTCTTCTCAAAAGCTGACCCCTCATCCGTAAAGCTGTATGAGTCAGGGTCCGTAAATGCAGTGTAGACATTTGAGGAGCACCGAGACTGCCCAGGGCAAGGAGTTGTCTGACTGTCAGTGAAGCTGCGAGGGCCAAATCGTTCCTAATTGTCTCTGGCAGTCTCGTTGAAGTTATGACCGGGAGTGCATGGACTCGCTCGATTGCCCGGAGGAGCAGGGGACGCTTTGTTTTTGTTCTTGGACTTCTTGAAGAAGGAAGAGAACCCGCCACCTGACGAAAGGTAGGACGGAAGGGAAGCGGTAGATTCCATGTACTTCTCCTGATGGGTGTAGTCGCGGGTCTTGGGAGCAGGCTCCTGGAACCCCTCGTCTGCCTCGTAGTAGCCATGGAACGAGTTTCCATCCGAGTACTGGTCGGTATAGGGATATCGAGGGCTTCTGAATGAATCCCAGTCCTCGGCTTGGTCAAATTCCTTGCTGAATGCGCCCTGAGAGTAACCCTTTGAAGGAGTTCCGGATCTAAAACTGTCTGGTGTTCGCAGGTGTTCGTGATATGACCCCGGGCTTTTCATTGGTTGTTGGCCGTAGTGAGGATGCAGGTACCTGTTCGTACTCTGTTCTTCTTCATATCCGTAGCCCTTATAGAGCGTGGGCTTCTTGCGGGAAATAAGAGGCGAGCCTGAGGAACGCAAGCACGGAGTCTCTGCCTCTGAAAACTCAGCATCTCCATCTGATGGCAAGGTGGTTCGAATATCGACAGACTGCTTGAATCGCACAGTCTTGCTGCTGGAAGACTTTGAAGAGCTTGGGTCGGAACGATCAGACTCGAGCGACTTCTCACGAGGTCTAGGTGACTCCTTTGGTGTCTCGTCTCGAGCCTTCCTGGAACCATCCGATGACGATCGTTCGTTGGCCAGTGCAGACTTGAGGCCAAGCTCCGGAGTCAAAGTCTTCACGGACTCAAACTCTCTCTGTTTACCCTTCCAGTCCGCCCTGGTGTGGTCAAAGACAGGGCCAGGGGTGCCTCTCCTTGAGTGGGGAGCGGAGAGCGAGTCTTCGATGTACGGTGCCTGATAGTTCCCAGGAACCTTGACTTCCTCCCTATGAGGGCTGGGTTCGGCGCTGAAGTGCCCAGAAGACTTTCTCTCAGCTCGGCGGTCAGAAGATCCAGTGTTTCGTGACAGGCAGTATGTCGATGCTGGGGATGCGATGCCAATCTCTGGTGAAGCAATAGAGCTTCTGAGATCTCGTGGCTCAGGTCGCCTCCCGCGAACGTTTTCGTCATCTGATGCATATTTATGAGGATAAACTGCCTGTTCCTGACCACTCCGAGGCTTGGTTTGACCATCCTTGTAGTTACGGTGATGGTTAGCAGTCAACGAGTTCAAATCCTCATCGGAATCAGAACCAGGAGGTATCGCTTGGTGCGTCTTGACTCGGGGGTTCTTGTATTGTGCATTAGCAGCGACTCAGACAAATATTCCATATCCACTTACCAAACCAACGACAGATGTTTCCGGAATACTCCCGTCAGCCTTGAGTTCCGTAGTGCACGATCCGCAATAATTTGCGAGGATGGGCTCGCCTGGCAGGACTGGGTGCTGCTTGTGAAATTCTTTGGATCTCGCACTTCCGCAGTTGAAACAAAAGTGATACATATGTGCAACACCTCGCTTGAACCTCTCTTCTCGGCAACTCTCACACAAGTTGGGCTTCCTTCTCTCACGGAAAGTAGGGGGATACCGCTTGTGGAAGAGCAGAGAGCGAATATTTCCGCACCCTGTGCAAAAATGGTGGCGTAGGATACGCTGGGGACTCTCATCTCGCTGTGCCTGCAGTTCGCGCTGTAGCTGTTTCTCAGCAACTTGAACATGCTCGGCAACACCTCTGGCAGGTGTTAATGCATCGCTATTTGCAGCGTCCTGGTCACCAACCGATTGCGAGAAGTTGCTGAAAGTAGAAAATGAGGGCTGTCTTTCATGTGATCTCTCACCACTCGCAATAGCCTTGTTCAAGGTCGAGTTGAGTCGATCTTGTAGACGGCGCAGGTCACGGCGTAGTATTCTGCTGGTTGGCTCCTCGGCCAGGTCGGCCATCTTCGCTTCGATGTGTTTCTGAATACGCTGTACTTCTTTGGCGAAGGGCTCAGATAGACCATGGCCATGATCATTAAGAGAGCTAGGCATGGGCTGGCGGACCTTCTCTTCCCTTGGTGGGTTTCGAGTGTTGCCTGAAGTTGCCAATGGCACAGAGACTGCCGGTGGCCCAGACGGAGGAGGTCGTGCTGCAACAGGTCGAGTCACAGGTGTAGTGATATACTGAGGTGTCTGAACTCTCACCAGAGGAGATGGTTGATGTGGTACATAAGTAAGATGGTTTGGGTAGTACACTTGCTGCTGAGGCTGGCTTACTGGAGCCACAAAAGACTGGTTCAAAGAAGACATAGGAAAAGTTGACGACTGTACAATATTACAAGGTGGGTTCGACAAATGAATAGGAATTCGAGGAGGAAATGTTGCAGAAGGTCGTATATGAGAAATCGGCAGGGGAATGGGCCGATTCTCAATGTTTGATCGGCGAGAGGCCGAACGGGATACATGATGACGAGGAGATCTGCGAGAGCTAGAAAGGGACGGCGACTTCGGATGATGTCGACGGCGATGGCGCTTCTTCGGAGATGTCTTGCTCGAGGAAGATGGAGACGAAGGAGGGAGAGGATGGGGCGTAGATGGTCTCTCGGAGACGCGGCGGGTGTGTTGATGATGCCCGTAGTCATCCTCAGAAGACGAAGAGTATCCGGCCTCAGACTCCGACTCATGTTCATCATCAGAGTCGTAAACAACCGCCATACGATGAGGACTCTTATCACCTCCAAGTCCAAGTCCTCGACGAAAGGGGAGACCAAAAGCGGCACTCAAAAGGTCGACATCTTGGTTAGCCCGATGGCGACGGCGGCGAAGGGTCTTGCTGAAGAGGCCCATTGTGCCGCAGCCGAAAGAGGGCGCACGAAAGAATGGCAACAACAGCGCTGATATTAGATCTCGAGTACGATGTTAGTGAGTGTAGATGACTGAAAGAGAGAGCGGATGATTGTGGTGGATGTAACAATAGGCAGGAAGGAGGATGGGTGGGTATGCGAGAATGGGAAAGAGGTGAGAATAAGGAAGAGTTAAACGGTTCAAGCGTAATTCTCGTGCAAGAGCCACAGGAATTTCCTCGTTTTGACACTTTCTTCTCCCGTTTGCTCCAATTTATTTGTGTGCGTGGGTGAGTATGATGCTGCCAGTAGTTGTACGGCCGTTGACAGCTGGCGAGAACTGCCACTCGCTTTGGCAACTGGCAAAACAAGGCCCAGCCAACCGAGACTACCGGCGAGCTGAGCTGAGTCTACTAAAGTTTCCAAGACTTGAAATACAGCAGTCTAGAGAGTTCTCGTGCTGTCCTGGCTGTATCACGCCCTGAAACAGAAAGTTAGTGTCAAGTCCCTTAGCCTCCAACTGAGGAACTCACTCGCAGTGGTTTTTGTGCAGACTTCTTCACGCTGCTTCTGCTCCAAGCACACTCGCCTTAGTTCGTAATAAGTCTGCTCAAGGTTCGATGCAGTGGTCGTCGTGCCTTTGAGTCAATTCGTGTGGTGCTATGCCAATCAACTCAGCCATGAAGAATCGAAGTGATGATATTGGTATTGATTTGGAGAGTTGTAGAAGAAGAAGACTTTAATGTCTATTAGTGGCCAGCTTGGTTATGTTCATCCTTTACACCTCGCCATTATATCCAAGACGTTTTCCCAATAGCAAATGACAGCATCTTTCTCTAGAAAAACAAACCCGCATGATTCGCATATCAGTTTTTGTTGCCTTTGAAAAACCATTATCACATATCAAAGCAAACACATCACCCGATGGAGAAATATCAATCAAGGCTTGACTTCATTGAGACAAAGAAATCCGGTCTCTTTTTCCCGGTCAAAGTCGTACAGTGATATACATTTGAATTCGCTTTTGTCTAAATGCGAGCAACGTCGGACCCCCTTTATCCTTTCTTATTTAGTTCCAGCAAACCGACCACGCATTTAATCAACACGGAGAGCACGAGCGCCCCGCTTCTTCTGGGCCTTCTTCTTCTTCTGTCCCCGGTTAAAGGCAGCAGCGGCCGCATGATCACGGCCGACGTTGTCGAGATCCTTGACCTTGTAGATACGGATGATCCAGTTCTCGCTGGTAAAGGCCTCCTCAACGGTGTCAAGGGTGGGGCCCTGGTCAGGGAGACGGACACCACGAACTCGGTCGGTGACCTGTCCAGCCGGGAAAAGGCTCGCGTAGTTGTAGTACGACATCTTGTACCTGAAGAAGAGGGTTAGATCAGGATCTTTTCCAAAGCATAGATTCACTTACATCAAGCTGTTCTTCATGGTATCGGTAGCACCGTCGTCGACTCGGTACTCGCCACGGGGAGTAAAAAAATTGCGCTCCTTGACCTCATCGGGCCAAATGCCCTCAGCAATACGAACCATCCAGAGGAACTTGTTGATGTCATCTCCGGAGTAGCCAAGAAGACCACCGAAGACAACAAGAACGTAGTCAACCTCATGCTCACGCATGATGGGATAGCTGACCTCCTCACGAGAACTCATAGCCTTACCGACAGTAGCGATGTGGGTATTGTTCCATGTGTTGTTGTCAACAAGGGTGGGCCGGTCAGCCATACCACCAATCTGGTAGCCGTAATCCCACCATGACATGATCTTAGCATCCTCCTTGGTGTTCTGACGGAGCCACTGATACGCCTCTCGATAGTCGTCAATGATGTGCTGGCTACCATCGGGCAATCGGCTGGCCAACACAACGGAAGGCGATGAGTAAGCGTTAGAGGTGACCCAGGTGCAGTGCGTCACAAACATGAGCAGGTAGACAGTCATGGCGGCAGTGACAATGACCTTGGACAGGATAGTGTAGACGCCAACATTGGGCTTCTGAGTCGCCCGGAGACCGCCCTTAGCTTTCTTGGAGCCCTCAGCAGCTTCGGCCTGAGCCACCTCCGCAGGGTCAGGCTGCTTGACCTGCAGATAGGTGTCAAGAACTTGAGAAGCCGCAATAGCAGCAGCAACGCAGACAACGGGTGTCAATGTCAGCATGAGACGGACCATGACACCAGCAAAGTAGCTTGCAAAGAGAGCATAGACGACAATAAAGACATGCTCATCTCCAAGGTTCTGGAAACACATGTAAACGCCGGCAGGGAAGAGCCAGATAAGGAAGTTGAGGTCAAAGAAAAACGAGGGCCAGGCGGTAGGCTGGTGCTCTGAAACAGATGCAATGATGGGAATGTGAATCTTGGCATAGCCAGTATCCCAGAGGGAATAGAATCGACCACCCCACGGAGCAATGTATCCGAAAGTCGTCAACCCAGCAAGGACGATGAGACCAAGGACAACAGATACGACAAAAGCAGCGACCATAACGGAGGTGATTTGTTTTCCACTGATGGCGGACCTGACATAATAACCAAAAGCTATTATCTGGAGGAGGCCGAAAACGCCTGCGCAAAGGTGTTAGTTAGTCATTGGAAAATTACAATAGGTCTCTTTTAAACATACCCAACGCCGGCATATGCTCGCTGGTCTTAACACAGAGAAAGCCGACAAAAGGAATTTGCATGCTGGCCAGCGTGCCGAGAGCGTACCACGTCGTATAGCTGACATAGAGGCGATCACTATATCGGCCCATGCAGACAAGAACGAAGGCATGGACAGGCAGCAGACATGTGATGAAAGCATATCCACCCCACGACGCAACCATGTAGCCGTAGGACAGCGCGCAGAGCGCACCCCATAGCATCGAGCCCAGCTTCAAAGCCTTGACCCAGAGGAAGAAGGTGAGAACAAGGAGGAAGATGGCAATAGCTTCGTTATCGTAGCTACCAGCGACGGATCGAGAGATGTAGCCAGGGGCAATACCCATAAAGATGGCGGCAAGAAGACCAGCAGATGGCGAGGTGGTCATCTCGTTGGTGAGAAGATAGGTGGCATAAGCCGTCAGTCCCGAGAAGGCGGGAGCGAGAAGGACACAGATGTTTCGAATATCGACGGGAACAGTGAGGGCGCGGAGAGCATGGTAGATGGCACCGCTCGTCACCATCAGACCAGGATAGAGGGTGCCTCCGGTAACCCGCCCAAGAGGATGCCATGTCCGGTCATCGAACCAGTCCCAGAACTTGTAGAATCCATTGGCGACGAGGTATTTCGTTGCACGGAAGTTGAACCACGGATCGACTATCATGGGGTTAGCTCGCGACCTTCTTACCACCTGGTTAGTACTTGGAGTAACTGACATTCGTGAATGATGCTTTCGAAGCCTGCACCCAACGAGTTAGTAACAATGTTTTTCAGATAAAGGAACGCCCGAAGGATCGTGCAGAGGCCAGAGCGAGAGCGAGTGCTCAAGACATGCGCCCATCATGGGGAGAAAGAAAGACTTACGAATCACAGAAAAGAGACGGCTAGAAATAGCTGCGCCAGCGATGAAGAGAAGAATAACGACTCTGAGTACAGTCCTGGTGTTGCTTCCGGTCACTCCGGCGAGGACGTCATTGGTCTTGGCCGTCATGATGGGCTGCGATTGTCGACGATGGTTGACCTTGGAGTTGATGCAACTTGTCGAAGCCGAAACCCAAGATGAGGTCCAACTCCACCAGAAGGACAGCTTGGAGCTTTGCTTTACCTGCTGCAAGCTACAAGGAGGTGCAAGGGGGGCCCACTTGTTAGAGAGATGTACGTACTCTTTACGCGGCAGTGGAGTGCCCTGGCCCGGGCGCGCCCAAAAAACAACCTGGAACACTCCTCCGCACTCGACTCGGAGCCAAAGTTTTCCCGGATAAGCTCTGTATCAACTTAACTTACCTTGAGGGTGATGATCAGGCCATTCTACGTCAATTTGATGGATTAGATAGGACAGGAGTTGAGAAAGACTACAAGTTTACCAATTCGCAGTAAATTTGTATTGAAGTCAGCTTAATATGTAATTATGAATGACGGAGCTTATCATCAACTTGCATTGCTCGCAACACAGCTATCTATCTTGATCATGCATCATATCATCACAGCCAATAAAGTTGTAACTAGACGTAGCTTTCTGGCTCAGGCTTCCTGAAACACATATCCAAAGTTACACAAGTCTTATTCGAGACTATTGACGTTTTGCCGTCTAAAGTTGATATATTGTACACCTGTACACAGAGTTAAACAGGGACCTAAGGAAACATCTATGCAGGACCGCCACGTATATCCTCAATCATACACCGAGTCTGGCTGGGGGCTCGGATTATGCCTCGGCAGGACCTGATTCCCTACGGTTGGCCAACCTTTTTCGCCGATACCTCCTATCGTTCCATCCTCTCCCTTCTCGTTACGTTCCTCGCTCTCCCCTTTGTTACGGGTTTATTTAAGGGCTCTCCTTCTGGACCTTCAACAGCAGCTTCTCGAGATCAAACTTGGGGTCTGAGGGGTCGGTGATAACTGTTTACATGGTTAGCTGAGAGTTCACGAGACCCAATCGCTGCAGAGCGCAATATGCCGCTTTCAATTGCCAGGGATGTTTTTGGCGGCAACGCTTCGCTTCACGTACCAGAGTCGCCAGATGTAGGGTTGTTCTTCTTAGCAAACTCGGCCTTGGCCTGCTGGATCAATTTCTCCTTCTTCTCGTACTCGTGCTGGTCGTGCTCGGCTTTTTGGGCAGAGAATATGGCTCGCTGGTGGGTGAAACCGTAGAAGACACCCAGGCCAAGGGCGGACCACCGCAAAACCTATAAATGACTCAATTAGTCTCCTGGTCCATATACGATGCAATTGTGCCACTCGGGATGTCGCATTTTCCGGCGTCGTCGAGCGCTCGGGTTTGGGACACGGTCGAGCGGCCGAATCGGGGGAGGATAACACGCACGTTCACTCCGGTCGAAGCCATTGGGATTAAAGTCGCAAAAAAAGCGCGAGCGGGACGAAAAGCGAAAGGATCGGTAGATACGATAGTCGGGGGTCGACAATGGCTTGTCAATGGACCCGGTCGGAGTGGCTCGAGGGGATTAGATGCGTCGGCTTGAGGTGAAGAATTGAAAAGTCGTCGGGAAAAGTCGCAGTTTTTCCATTCGCTGCCAAACAACCGCTGGCGGCTGGGGAGCTCGGGCAAGCTGGAGCCAGTGAGCCGGCCAATATGATCACGTGCCTTGGCTCATCTCCCAAATGAATGAAGTGTGGAGTTAAAAGTCGATACGTACCGGTCCCAAGTCCACTAACATTCTTCAGATTTCAGGCTTGTACAGGGGCTTCTGGGGGTTGCAAGTGCCTGTGCTGGGCTGCTGAGTCCCTCGCGCATGGATAGATTCAATTGGACCCCATCACAAGCTCATACCGTACCGCATTTCATTAGTATCTTCTATCGCTACAAGTACTACAACAACGACGCAGTCTCCCAGCACAAACCACCACCTCAACTTTGTCACGAGAGACTACCTGCGAATATTTCTTGCCTGTTCATATTGTACATTTGTTAAAGTACCCCATCATCATTCAACGTGTCGATACCTTCCAAATCCAAATCTCCCATAGCATAGCTCCTGAGACGTCTACCAGTCCCGCGATGCGACTGTGGAACATCCACAATGCAGCAACGCCGAGATGAAATCCTAGCAAAGAAGGCAAAGCTCGCTGAGCTTAAGCGCCAGAGAGAGCTTCGGGCAAGCCAGGCGACCGCAAGTCGCTCGAGCATAGGCACCCCTAGCGACGTTGGTCCCCTAATATCCTACCGCCTCGAGGCTCCTCGTTGACATTGATGTTTCTCAACCGCAGCTGATATCGCCAACCCCCGGAAGAGCAGATAACCGGCGCGAGATCGAAACCCTTATAAACAGCCTAGTCGGCGACAGCAGACCAGGCTCGACTGTCACAGGAGGGCCTGGCTCTCCCGCTCCTCGTGGTAGCCGTCCGAACAGTGTCCTCAGCGCCGGCGAGATCAGCAATGAGCCCTCCGAGGTTACCACTCCTAGCAACATCCAGATCCCTGCTCAGCCACCCCCGAGCCTCAGCACTGCTCCCCTCCTGACCGTCTTCGAGTGTCCGCCATCTCCTGTGAAGGAGGTCTTCTCATACAGCAAAGGTGTACAGACAACAGAGGAATGGACAACACCTACCAGAACCAGAGCACAATCTCTAATTTCAGAAGCCGAGGATGTACCCGTCATAACTTCGACACCCAGCAAGAGGCTGAGTAGGAGGGAGCGGGATCGAGAGGAAGAACTCCGACAGAAGATTAGGGAAGAGGTGGAAGATGAACTGAGGGCAACAAAGGAGTTTTTGAGTGATGGCGTACTCCCCCAAGGCTCAGTTTTGAACTACCCTTCAAGAAACCTCACAGTCGAAGAACTCGACGCCGTGGCACAATCGGACGAATTTGTCGATTTCCTCGAAAAGTCCACAAAGGTGATTGAGAGAGCCCTCGACCAAGAGACATACGATATTCTTACAGACTACGCTCTGCAAGGCCAAGACATTGATGAAGAAGATGAAGATAGCGGTAATACTGGCGGCAAAGGGAGGCACAGGATAAAGGAAGTGGCACAGTTCTTCGACGAGCGATGGTCTAAGAAGCGCATGATCAGCGGAATTGACTTCTCGCCCAAATTCAACGAACTTGTGCTCGCATCTTACACCAAGAACCCGACGGCTCCTCATGAACCAGATGGACTGGTTCAGGTCTGGAACCTACACATGCAAGACCGTCCAGAATACGTCTTCACTGCGCAGTCGGATATTCTGACTGCCAAGTTCTCTCCTTACCACAACAACTTGATTATTGGTGGTTCATACAGTGGTCAGGTATTGCTGTGGGATACGAGAGCAAAGGCAGCACCGGTTCAGAAGACTCCTCTGACAGGTTACGGTCATGCTCACCCTATCTATTCTGTTGACATTGTCGGCACTCAAAACGCCAACAACATTATCTCTTGCTCTACTGATGGTGTGGTTTGTGGCTGGACAATGGATGTCTTCGCTCAGCCCCAGGAACTTCTTGAATTGAAGAACCCTAGTCAGGCCAAGGTGGCAGTCGAAGATGTCAGTCCAACATGTCTTTCTTTCCCGGCTACAGACCCCACATTCTTCCTCGTGGGCAGTGAGGAGGGTACTATCTTCCCTTGCCATAGGTACGATCGCGCTGGCGCCAAGGCTGGTGTCGATAAGAAGATCAGCTACAAGGGACATACCGCCCCTGTCATGTCGGTGGACTTCCATCCTGCTAGAGGCCCAGTCGATTTGGGTGACTTGGTCATATCGTCATCTCTGGATTGGAGCGTCAAGCTTTGGAAGGTTCGAGCACCTGCGGCTACATCTACGATTGGCTCCGGCGATGGCACCATTTCGCCGCTGATTGACTTCGTACGCGAGGATGTTGTCTACGACGCCAAGTGGTCACCTATCAAGCCCAATATTTTTGCTTTGGTCGACGGCGCTGGTTGGCTGGAGCTCTGGGATATTGCAGTTGAGACTGAAGAACCTGTGTCCAAGATCTCGCCCAGCTCTCGAAAGGACGGTAGAACCATGCTTTCGAAGAGCCTGAACAAGGTCGCGTGGGAGCCCAACGATGGAAAGCGTCTTGCCACTGGTGGCATCGACGGCTCACTGACGGTGTTTGAGGTCGCAAGTGGTCTGGGTGGTAAGGAGGGTCTGAAGAACGAAGACTGGGCGAACGTGAAGAAGCTTGTGAATCGTCTAGAGGCAGTTGGCTCAAATGGTGCGCTGATAGATTAGGAACGTGTATTGGATGGAGTATTGGCAGCATAGTGGGCGTATGTTCTTGTGTTGTGAAGTAGTTGACTGATAAATTTACTGATATACCCAAGAATTGAATCCGGTCTCATGTGAAAGAACATCTAGTTACCCCATAAAAATGGTTGTATTTCATTTACCATACAATCTGGATAACCAGACCATCCAAAATGGGGCCTTGCAAGAGCCTGGGGTGTATCTCAGGATCACGTGCCCACTCCACATCGTCTATAACTTTTCTCTCACTGGGCTCGAGTTCAACTCCGATCATCTCAACCCTCAATATTGGAGGCTCAGCGGCTCCGCGTGCCAGGCATGACAGCTGCTCAAGATCACTCAAAGGGTTTCGTCTTCCCTGCATCTGTCATCATGACTAAATGCTCTAAAAGACAATGGGCATAATATGGTGAGTCTATTTCTACTCAGAACACATCTTCAACATTTCATGATGGCATTCATTTTTATGAATTCTGCAATTCCGAATGCCTCTTCTGGCAACACGTGGACAACTTACAGCTGAAACTCGACAACAATTTCAATTAATTACTTCAAGATTGATGATTGTATCAATTACTGACTCGACATCAGATCTCCATCTCAGAACTAAGTATTCATCGGTGCACCGTCAGGGTATCGGCCGCCGGAAACCTCGAATGCATTGGCTAGATCCTCTAGCATGGACATCTCCTCCTCCGAAAGCGGGACGTATTGAGCGTTCTCTTCGACTCGGGCTGTTGTAGTCGCTCCAGGAATGGGGATGATGGTGGGCATTCCCTTGCGACCATTGAGACCTCTGACCCAGGCGATTGCAAGCTGTGCTGGTGTAATGCCCTTCTTCTCCGCAATGACCTTGACTTGCTCGACAAGCTTGAGGTTGTGCTGGAATGCTTCGGGCTGGAAGCGAGGGAATGCGCTGGCAATGCCCTGGTCCTTAAACTGAGAGCTGTCTGTGAACCGACCAGTGAGCATCTGCAATGATTGTTAGAGTCATGAATGCTTTCCAGATAAGGTAGGTACACTTACACCACGTCCAATGGGCGCGTAGGCGACAATAGGAATGTCGTGCTGGGCACATGCGGCAGCAACACCATTCTTGAGGATATCAGGACTGAATAGACTGGCTTCGACCTCGACAGCGGCGATCTTGACAATCTTGGCGGCCTCGTTGATGGTCTCGGCGCCACATTCCGAGAGGGAGACGCCATCGATTTTGCCAGTATCGATGTATTCCTTCTGGATGACGCCGAGTGTCTCCTCGAGAGGGACCTTGTGGTCTCTCCTCGAGGGGGCAAAGATGTCAAGCTTCTTGGTTCCGCCGAGCTGACTGATTATATTATCAATAGACCTTCGAACGTTCTCAGCAGACCCGTCGAGTTGGAATGTGGCAGGGCTGTAGGTTCCCTTGATAATTATGGTGATCTTCTCAGCGTCCTCTGGGTACTTTGTAAAGTAGGCCTTGAGAAGAGTCATGCTGTTGTACTCTGGAGTACCGTAAAACTCGGCGCCGCTCCAGACGGTGCAGCCATTGATGAAGGCGGTGCGCATGGCCTCGAGTGCCTGCTCCATAGGAGGAGGGCTGGGGCGCCAGGTGAAGCCTATAAGTTATGAGTTTTTGATGTCTTGGACAAATGGGATGAGGTTGGGTTTACCCATGAGGCCGTAGCCTAGAGCGCCGACTTGCTTTCCCAGAATCGAAGGCATATTGGTTCAGGTGGATGAGTAGAGTATTGATGAGGTTGTTATGATATTGGATAAGTGTTGTGAGGAGTAACGATTAATGAGGAGAGATATGGTTATATTTATATTCCTCTGTGGCCAATTGAAACATCTGCCTCGCTTCCGAGTCTTTTTACAATCATGTTTGATTACCTATTCAATCACCGTTGTACGGCCCATGACGATGTTATTCCGCCGGACCCGCTCATCGGTTTTACAACGTCTGAATGCTACCTAAACCCGATTGCCAATCTACCGTAGGCCTTGACCACTCCAGCTCTAAAGCCGCAGCGCGAGGCTGCGCGAGAGAGCGTGAAGCCACGGATCGGAACTAAACTAACTCACTTACGGAATTATCTGGAGATAGGACATTGGTCGATGTCTCTTAATCCGCATCCTGCGGTAGTATTCGCGAATCTGCATATATGATATGCCTGGTTGATAAGCTGTTGATCGGTTTCTTCGGATGAACAACTATCCGTACTCCACGGCGACGAGTTTATGCAAGCAAGGCTCATTGATTAATCAAGTATTTGCAGCTATCTAATGCTGATGCTGTTCCATGTGTGGTGGTGATGCAGTTAATCCAGGTCAATCAAGATTTCCTCCATTCCCTTCTTGAGCTCGGGTCTAACCCCATCATCCTCAAGCTCTTCATCTTCTTCATACTCATCTTCTGCCTCTGAGGCCTCGTCATGATGTCTTCCTTGCACATCCCCACTCTTCATGATACCTCTGTTGAACTTTTGCTTTTTCTTCCCATTTACCACAATCTTCTTTGCTGGACGACCACTGGACGCATCTGCAGCACGAAGCATCCCTGGTGGCATGGGCATGAACCCCCGCGCCTGTAGCCACCAATCGGGAACTCGTGACAGGCCGACCTCTGCGAGTCCTGCTGGTGTGGTGGGCATTGAATGTTCATAGTGGCAGGATAGGCCCCATCTGCAGACTCCGTGGTGGCACCAGTGCCTACATGGTGATGGTGATGATGGTGTCGTGGTGGAGTTTGGGGTTGGTGAAGCTTCTTTAGGAGCAGGAGCAGGAATTGTCTGGGCCGACTGCTGCTGCTGGTTGTTCGGATTGTGACGACTCGACAATAGTCCTTGTGCTGGTTTGAGCTTGGGTTTGGGACCTGGAAGGTGAGATAATCCCGGTGAAGACGCAGTTGTAGTTGGCTTGTTCTTAACAGGCTCGTCCAAACAAGACGAAGACGGTCCTACCGAGGCAGTACTAGGCTGCGGCACAGAAGTACGCGCAGTTGACTCAGCACTTGTACAAGCCTCATCTTGAGTAATGGGAGCGAATCTAAGCTTATATGTCTTCATCTCGGTATGAAAGACTCCCAAGTTCCCCATCTCCTTGGTGTCGTCTGGCGATAGGCTTCGCGGGGCGCCAATAACCTCTACCCATTCAGGTAGAAGGTCTGCAGGGATGAGAGGTACTGCGGTTGCGGGCTGAACGACGATTTGGCCGTTGGGTGTGATTTGCTCAGCCCCTGGTCTGACCAGAAAGAATTGAGGTCTGAGGGTCATGATGGCTGAGGGTGCTGTGATGATAATGATGTTGGCGAGAAGGTTGGCACCCAGCCAGTCGTTGAGTGGGTGAACTAGATGAATGGCCCAAGCTATTCACGCTACTAAGCTCCCTTTATATGATTTAGTGATAATGTTTGTCAGTTGCATGCTGTGTCATGAGCCTCAGTTTGCAACGATACACAGACACAACAAAGCGTATGCAGGATTAGGCAAGCTTGTTCTACCTATCGAGCTTCCACCCGAATCTTGACATCCATGCCATCCACACAATAACCCAATAGTCTAGGACCATCTCTAAGTTCCACTTCTCTTTTAACCCATCTTCCTGGCTTGGCTGCACCGTCGTCCTCAGCAGCCTGCGTGTCCAACCCTTGCCGTTCCCTCTCTTCCTCAGCTTCCTCCTCATCGCTGCTCTCGCCCTCTTGCTCGTCAAAGCCAGCTACAGGGTCCCATTCTCCCGTCTCCCAGATAAGCCCCAGGTTGAGAGGAGATAGACCAAAAAGCTTTCCAGCAACTCCTTTAACAGCGTAGATGTCGTAGGACTTAGGAATCTTTGTCATTTTTTCCTCGCCGTCTTGTAGATGGAAACCAACAGTCACCAGCCTAGCCTCCAGAAACGCAGGGTTGACCTCTAGCCTACGAACCACATTTGGTTCGCCGTAAATCTCGCAGAGGTCTGCATAGCGATGATGAAGAGCCAAAACCTCTGCTTCGGCGTCCTCCGGTACAGCCGCAAGCTGTTTTGCAATCCGGGAGAGATAAAACATCTCAGCATTAGTTCGATCGGCCGGTGTGACCTGACTAAAGTTGAGGGACTTGAGTGAAGCCAGACGAGCAACAGTAAACATGTGAGACTCTTCCGAAGAAGATGATTTGGCATCAACGTCGGATGCATCGTAGAAGGGATTGTGGCCGATTCGCAAGCCTACCAAACCAGGGAAATGTTTGGGAAGCTGATCCACGAAAGTCCACGACTGAATGTTGTTGTAGGAAACGTCTAGATATTGAACGGTTGGGGAGAAGATTGGTCCTTCAGTGCCTTCTGGGGCGATTGCTAAGATGTTGTTTCCTTTGAGGTGAACATTGCGCAGGGAAGTGAGGGCAGTGAGAGTGCTAATATCGACAAATGATGTAAACTCATTGATTTCAAGGTTGATGGATGTCAACGACGATGTAAGATTGCCGTAGTTGAGAGTCGGTAGGCTCTGAAATTGGTTTGATCCAGCATCAAGAGCAGCCAGAGAGGGACACTTTGTGGCGATGTGACAAACTTCTTCCCAGCTCAACATGGTTTCCTCCAGCGAGAGCTCCTTGACATTGTTGGTGACATCCTTGGAGTGGTCATCGAGGACATTCTGAAATCGATTGCCACTAAGATTGTGTTAGTGAGCCGTCTGCCCGTGTTTTGAAGGTGACGTACTTGAGAGTGAGATGATGGACGTTTGGTAGCTCACGACAAATGTCAAACACAGGATCAAGCCGATCAAACAGATTGCGACTGAGGTCAAGCTGTGTAATCTTGGGACAAGTCTTTGCGATGATGCCTTCACTCTCATCGTCTGCCCTCGCGCTGGAGACCTGTAGATCCTCCAGGATCACGACGGCTAGTTCACCAATATTGGCCTGCTTGTGGCGGATCTTTTCAAAGCCAACCTCTTCGGCGCGCTTCCCAAAGAATATGATCTCTTCTGCTGCCCTTCTTCCGTCTGGAAGCGTGTACTCTGAGGCATATCTGTGGTTGACGGCTTCTAGGAAGTGACGCGGCGGGTCAGCTGGTCGTGAAGGGCGCACAAACGATGCAGCGGTGGGGGATTTAGATTTGCCTTGGAGATGTTAGCAAGCACCGCTCAACCAATACAACGAGAACATAGTTGTTTGATCTCACAAGTAAAATAACGGACGCCCTTGTGACATCCGTCGTGTTTGCCTCGTGCTGAGTCGTCCCATTCTACGCCCAACCAAGTTCCTGTTGTGCCCGAAACTTCACCGACGAATCTCACTGTGCAAAGGGCTCCATCGTATGAGATGCGCTGCCCGACTCGCTGCGAAGATGTCATTTTTAGTCTTGGACGAGAGCCTTCGTAGGTATTATAAAGGCGTTGTTTCACTCGTCATATTAAAAGGAGGTTTGGAGTGAAATGGTGAGAGGAGACCCTCCAAAGCAACAGAATTTGAAAGTTACAGTGCGGTAGCTGTGGCCTCAATTAGCACCCAGAATAATCAACAACAGTTCCAAAAAAGACAGAAGAGTAAATTTTCTGTTGAGACCTGCTTACTAAAATAC